>CM060948.1:221905203-222068673 GCA_030765055.1 Mantis religiosa
ATAGAGCTTTAGATGCCAGTTCGAATCTCACATACATTCCTTCATCTCAGCAATGTTCTCCGCTATATAAATAATTCAGCTTTCGAGCTTTTTTCGGCAAAGGGCGGAGTGGTTGCTAGAAAGAGAAATATCACGGCAAGAGCAGTTCGAGTGACGATAAAAATACATGCTATGGTAAAGTGCATTGAACATCGCTATTAGGCTACTGGGTACACATTCCACTTACGGAAAACGTCGCCTTTAATCTCACCAAGGTAATAAACTTTTTTTAGACTAAAAATTAATAATCCGCCGTCCATGAAACCACTGTCGCTTCCAAAATGGACGATATGAAATCACAGACACTATTACTACAGAAAGAACTTTATCGAATGTTGACGGCTATATTTTAATGAAAAATTTATGAACTTTGTTTCTAGTAGCACCTTTACAAAAGCATCTATCTTAACACGCTGTTGTTTGATTCGTTTCACCTTTGGGCTTTTATGACACCAGTTTGTTTATATTGATGCACGGTTTGTTTACACTGCTTATCGAAATATCGGTTAACTCGAATGCTAGATTGGTAATAACCACTTCTGAAACTTAGGTATTTTTCTAACAATCGGTTGAACACGTAAAATAACCTTTGGTTTTCGACGCTTTTTAAAGGTTTCCGTATTCTGTGTTTAAACAATTTATTCCCACTACACGCGCCTTCCTCTGTAATCGGAACTCAACACTAACTCGTTAAATAACAAGATTTTACCTGAAATGAGCATCCGTTTCTATGCAATGAATGACTGCTCGTTTATCATATTTGATCTGTTACGCAGTGTTTTTACAGCTGCAACTAGTGGAATTAATTGCTGCACTATTCCTATTGCTACACAACGGTAGCTATGCATACCTTGTTGATAACAAACAAGACACTTCAGCGTTTGTGCATTAGAGGACGGCCTGAAAAAAGATATATTTTGTAATATCTTAACAGAGAATGTATGATCATTGCCTTTAACAAGTGTTCTTATGTAAACTACTATAATATGTACACTTCTGTAACCTTGCTTCCTCAATATTTTAAGATACAGTGCACTAATTAAGCAACTAATTACATTGGCGTAGGAGCGTATGCTTAAGTTTTTGACAACCCGAAACCCGTACTTACTGTTATATCAGTTTAGAAACGGACAGTAATGCGTCCTATTCCTCTAGGAGTATTTCAGCTATTACGATGTTCTGTTGTCATATGCTTACTAAATTTAGCTCCACCCCATTGTCTTCAACAACATCCAGTCTGTATGTAATACTCTCAAGAACTGAATACAAAACAGAAACTTAATTGTTAGATAGGACGCTCGTTAACCGCACAGTCTTGTTCGATATTGGACCTAAAATAACACCTACGTATTCTGGGAGACCTATTTATTATACTTGGCGTTCTCCTACGTGTCACGGTTCTACGATATGGGTCACCGGCTTTGCCACACGAAAATATTCAAAGCCCTTCGGGAGGTTTCAATTTACAACCGCAGAAACATAGACTTGCATGTTTTCGCTAGACCACACACAACGGAATTGGACGTGTACTTTTGTTTCAGCAACAGCAAAATAGTCACTTCACTAACCTTTTTGGCAGTTACACCACGGTACACCATTCATTTAATATTAATTAGTAATTGAAAATGAGACTTTATACATCAGACATTTAAATTGCAGTTATCGATATATTAATTTACGAAAACTCATATCTTTTTTAAGTGCGCAATGAAATTAGCGCATTTTTACAACATTTTACGCAAGCTTACTATAGACCCAGGCATCCTTTTTGGGTATCTTGGAGATTATGACCTCAGAAGTCCCCGGCTTAGGTAATATGGGTTCTCTGGATCGCTTATGGTCATCCAAGGCCATCATGCTGCTTTATGCAGCAGCAAACCAGCAACCAGCAAAACAGTAGTCACCCTGCTACCTGTATTTTCTGCCGCAGCACCTTGCTGCTTAGTGTAGGTTTATCTGGACAGTACAGAAGTGTGACTTGTGTCTTAAGCAGTGTTGTCTTTAGCCATTTGACGGCGTATCTGTCCCTTCACGCGGTGAGCAAGCCCGATGCGTTCTGCACTAGCCCGGCCGCTCGTGAGGTGCCGCCATCCCACCCGGTGCCCAAACCCAATGCTGACTGCACCCGTCTACCTGCCTGTGAGGTTTCTTGGCACTCACCACCTGCTGGAGCTAGATCATCAGGCGCCCCCACCGAGGTAGTTCGGTAGCCTTCCCCTTTTGGTTTTGGCGCGCCTAAGTGGCGTATCCACTTCCCCCCGTCTTTTGTTTTAGGACCATCAGACCTTGTTAATCGGACCTTGTTAATCTTTAGGTCTTGCCCTAGTGGAAAGCCCCACGAAGACGCCGAGCGCCCTATGGGCAAACCTCGGTAACTCCTTGTTACAAGATGGAAGTAATCGACGGCTGTCTGTGTAGACTCTACTCGTACTCGCCACCTGCTATATATAGGAATAGGAACAAGGTAAATGTTTTGGATTTATCAGGCCCATTTCTGGGTGTATTTGTAGATTATCAGTGGCGCGCACTTCTGTACGCATTGCAATCTGTGAATGGTGGCCGGAGCCACCGTACTCTAGACTTCGCATCGATAGAGAATCAGCGATGGGATAATCAACCGATGTAGGCGTAGTTTAAATCGTGTAGGCCATGAATCGGGTGTGAGGAGCGTAGGAGAGGCCGCGACCGAGCAAGACGCTAGGTATTTGCCGGAGGGAACCCATGGGATTTGCCTCTGCCACAATCTCAGTGATCACTGCAATCACCAGCCACAGACCTTACCCAGGAGTAGAGCGGAGCTACTTCCGGAGCTGATGGACATTCTCCAACTCTCACATCAAGGTCCAACGGCTCGGAGGTGGCGTTGCAGTGAATGGAAGCAATGGCGGTTATTTTTGTTGCGTGCCAATATAAGGACATCGTCGGCATATTGGCATGTAACTGTCTGGGGTTCCCTGGGTAAGTCAGACATGTAGGCTTCAAAGAGAAGCGGCGACAGTACACTGACTTCTGGGACTCCCGCGGCTGTGGGTTTGACTGATGACAGACATCTTTCCACCCTCACCTTGAATGTGCGGTCTCAAAGGAGACTGCTTATCAGAACGAGATGGGGACGAGGGATATTGACCTCCTTGAGTTTGTACAGCAGGCATTGGTGCCAGGCAATAGCGAAGAGCTTTTTCCCCGTCCAGCAGCAGCACCGTGACGGTTTTGAGCTTATTTCTTGAAGCCCAGAAGCGTCCTCTCAATCAGCCGCAGTAACTGCAGGGTCCTGGAATGTCCATGACAAAAACCAAACTGGTAACCCGTTAGGAATATACTGCGGCAAAAGTTGAGTTCTACGTTTAATCCAATCAAGAGCTAATTGGGTGCCCAACCAATCAAAATTAAGATGGCATTTCAGCAATCCCCCAAGGATGCAATTGGACGCGCAATTAGTCTTGCATCATGTACACAGACTCAGAGGAGCAAATACTACTTCATGAACCTCTTCCCACTTAAATCCAGTAGCGCTAACTAAAGCGTCTCGAAAGAACGATCTACCGGTATCTGTTAGGGTTTGTTGCGCATGATTGTGACTCACGCTGTACACAGCCTGCCTGCACTACCGTCTGTGGGACCTATCCAGTTCATATCGTTTCAAATTCCACCTCGATGAGGATATTTTGGTTTTTTCCTCGTACCATCCTCCTAGAGGGCAACCCGAGCCCACTTACATTTCCATCCTTATCCTGAATTTCAGTGTTATTGTGGCCAAATATATCAATTACAAACACCAGCGTGAGAATTGCGGTATTTGGGCGATAGCTATAGTCAATGCTCCTATTCGCCTAATATACATATTCCATGAACTTCAAGCCCTTGCAACCCCCAACCCATCGGCTTGGTGTCTCAAGTCAACTTAGCGAAAACAAGCATCTTCCACATCACTTCACACTCACATCATTCAACGCTCTTCATTCCGAATATAATCTCGTATTTACTAAGATGAACGCCAGTCATTGAACGCCAGTCATTACATCTCATTTCAAACGCGAAAAGTTGCCTGGGAAGGCCTAGGGAACTGCCTCCGTACTTTTATCCCACCTAACCCTAGATTCACCAACATAGACACTCTAAGGTAGCTGCGGAATACTTCATCTACATTCTGACACGGTGCCAATAAACTTGAAGTTCAACCCCGGTATCCTCACACCCGGAGGTCGTAAACACACACTCACTCACACACACACACACACACACATACACACACGTGGATTTTTTTATAAGTGTGGCTACATGGTCAGGGCCACTTTAAACTGTGGCCAAGTGAACTAACTCTGAGTCAAGTTCCAGCAGAATTTGGAGGGCAGTAGGAGTTAACTGTCGACGAAATTAAACCAAACACAACAAAGAGACTCTGTAGCTTTGGACATATCCGCTAAGAAGACAGACAGCTAAAAGGTGTCGCTGAAGGTGGTCGCTGCTCCAAGAAACAGGGTACCTTCGACTTGTTGCCATCCCACGACACTGTCCCTTGCTGGCATCAGGTGGGAAATAAATTAACGGAGGTGAGTATACGGTTTTTTAAATAGTTTGTTACATGTTTTGATGAAGGTGAATATTTAAATGTATTAAGGAGGATCACAAAGTTATGGCGATCCTAGGGAGAGTAATGGGTGTTTATATATAGCCCCAGCATCTATATCATTCTCGCCGGGATCCCTCATGAGATGGTTTAAACTTGATGGTACATCAGAGTGGAACTTCTGAGAGAGGTTGAGAATGTAAGTAGCTTGTTTAGGAAAGGAGAGGTCGTTGTCTATGGTGGCATTGGGGATATAAAAGGCCTGATCAACAAAGACAGACCGATTTTTTCACAGATCTTTATTACTGCAATTCAATGTTTACGTGATATTTTTCAAACTAGTCCCCTCCTACTTCAGCCTACATTTTATAGCGTCTCTCCCAGTCCTTGAACACGTGCTGAAGACCATTATATGTCCGATCCTTGAGAATCGCCTCACTTTTCTTGAGTACTGGTTCAGAGTTCTCAAAACGAATACCGCTACGCTTTGCCTTTAGTGATGGGAATAAAAAAAGTAACGATCCTAAAGGAAAACAAGCCAGCACAGTATGGAAATCGCCAGGTTCTCCAACACCAAGAAATGGCAAAAGTTGTTCCATCTGCAGGGAAAGTGATAATGATCACATAATTTAACTGTAATGCAATACCTCACCACCATGCAGTTTCCCCTCCCACTGATGTTATAGCAGCATGCTACACGTCAGTATTGGCTACATTGAGGAAGCACATTGCAGAGAAACGACCATAGCTTTCTCGGACTGGGTGGCAACTTCATGACAATGCACGGCATCACGTCTGAAATCAAGTCATGCAGTTTCTGGCTTCAACATTACCTGTGTACCACATCCACCTTATAACCCAGATCTTGCACCCCATGACATTTTTCTATTCCTATCACTAAATTAAAAGCTTAGGGGTATACGAATTGACAACTCTGAACCAGTGCTCAAGAAAAGTGAGGTGATTCTCAAGGACCTGACAAATAATGGTCTGCAGCATGTGTTCAAGGACTGGCAAAGACGCTATAAAAAGTGCATTGAAGTAGGAGGGAACTACTTTGAAAAAGATCATGTAAACATTGAACTGCAGTAATAAACATTGTGAAAAACATCAGTCTCCGTCTTTGGAGATCAGCCCCCGTAACAATCGACACCAGTGGTTCTGTTGATAAATGAGTAGTTTGTTTCGAACACACATAGGTGGCTTCTGCTATAGAGTAGAAAAAGCATGCCCACACATTTAGTGACTTTCGAGGCAACAGAACGAATGTGGGCCTTCCAAGTTAGGCGCATGAAGATGGCGACGGATGGAAGTGACTGCCTAAGACTTTGCAGCATTGATAGCTAGACGTCATGTGACGAACCATGCAGAAAACATGTCAGCATAGCGTTGTATACAGTGAACGGCCGTGAGGTGTCTAGATGAGGCATTATACTGTAGAATTATCGGTTAAGACTGCATCAATTTTACCATATTATGAAACGTAGGTATTCATTAACTATTTTCCTAGGCATGTTTTGCTATAATGTATCTTACAAATATATTAGCGAATATACTGAAGGCGACCTAAGTCGAAAATATATCTGCACCCAAATTTTCTGGTGGGAACCTCAAGTGCATCTGCTGTAACTAAAGCATTTCGTTCTTGCCTAATAATTGCCTGAACTTCTGTATAAAAAGATTGTCCTTTTGATACTGCCTAAAGTAGTAATTTGCTGTTTTACTGCATTTTTAGTGTCATTAATCAATCACAAATTTCAGGTGTTTTTTTCTGAATATCTTTTTGTACAATCGTCTGAATGTAATGTATTTACTATAGAGCTTTTCAAAATCTTATTAAATATAGGCACTAACAGAGCTTCTCGGTTCGCTTTTTAAAGAGATAGAGCTTATATTTTGTATATAGTTGTTCTCTTCATTTACAGTTTATAATATACATTTCTTTAGTGGTATATTTTCTTCCTTTTCTTTCCTACTTTTTCTTCTAGAAATGTTTCAACAATCTGTGTACAAAGAAATTGCATTTCAGTTAACCTTATGGTATACTTTCCGTTTTCCTGTACCTACAGAATCAGTAATAAAGTGTTAAGATACCTTACTTTAAATTATTATAGTAAGAAAGTTTGGAAATCCAACTTGAGGGAAAGGGAATACAGATGTGTTGTATAACCTCAAGAGCAGCTTGAGTGATCTCACTCTCTTGTTTATTAATGTTGTAATTGTCTTTTAAAAACAAAATTTTAAATACAAAATTATTCGTTTGCAACATGAATTTTAAAGCTATAAAGCTTTCGAAGGACATAGTTAGTAATATTTAACAGGAAAAAGATCAAGTTTACAAGTGGATTCTTGAGATATCTTTTCACAAATTAATTGGTCAACTTCATTCGAAGTCATATCTCTCGCACTGATGAATAGTTTACCGTATATCTCATCAGATAATTTAACGCGTCATCCTAATATGCGAATCTAAATGTGCTTTAAACTATTTATGAGTGTGCGAGATGTGACTTCCAAGAATTTGAATTCTAGCAGTCGATGAACATGTGAAGAAAAGCGTTGGGAGCAGCGCATGTACAATACCATAGCTCGGTCGAAATAGATCACCACATTACCGGCGGAGTCGTAGGTTCCAACGGATTCCTTTGGAAAGGTCAGGTACAGCGCCCTATGCCGCTTCAATCCCCTCCACGGAGTTGAGAATCTAGTATTAATCAGTGGGTGTGACTGAGTTTCTGGCGAAAAGTTTTGTTCAGTAGGTAACTCTTTTAGCTTATTTGTATGCATGTGCAATAAATTCCCAATTTTTTAAATGTTTTACCCATTCTGTTGTATGATTTGAAGTCCTACCACCTGTGTGATGAATAAAAAATTCTGTGCTTTCCGGCTCCCCTTCACTTAGTCTCTCAAT
The DNA here is from genome assembly GCA_030765055.1 of Mantis religiosa. Taxonomy (NCBI): domain Eukaryota; kingdom Metazoa; phylum Arthropoda; class Insecta; order Mantodea; family Mantidae; genus Mantis; species Mantis religiosa. The sequence goes on from CM060948.1 coordinate 221,912,721, forward strand.
TTTCAGCTAATTTCAGCCTCCCCTCCTATTCCTTCTGACTGTCCCACATAACCTTGCACAGCGCACGATACGTCTCTATCTCTAATTTCAGATATATAACTTAAACTATACTACTTTAACATGCAAAGTATCCTTTACTTGTTCCATTGTTTCAAAACAAATAAAGTATAACTTTCACGTGCAGTGATTGAGTAATGGGACTCGGAATGTAAACGTATTTATTTTTTATTTCTAAAGGAAAATAATTAACATAATATAGTAAAAATATTTGCAAAATCTCCTTGGGACGGTTAACTCACCTGCTAATGTATTCTTCTTAACTGCCTTAGATGGTCTCCTGCTCTGCTCTATACATCGTTCTCAATTTCCTGATGCCTACTTTATTTTTCGTGATTTACCTTTATCACCTTTTCCGCCACAGATATAACCATCCAGCAGTAGAGACATGACTTAAATGCAACAAGAGAATTGAAAAAAAAATTTTGAGTTTGTAGATTGCTGTGACTCGCAAGGTGTAGTGGAACGAACACAAACCCTTTTTTGACACAATACAACTGCTCCATTTACTTCAACGACGTGCTCCTTATCTCCGGCTGACCAGCTCACTTCCTCTTTAAAACACGACGTTGTGTAACTCAAAGGCTAAATTCAAAATCCAAATAAAATTTGGACGACTTGTCACTGCTGAATACAGACATAATCTGTGGGGTTTTATTAAGCTGTTAAACTACGGGGTACCCCACAAAAAAGCAGGAAATTTGTACTGACAGACGCATTGAAAAACGTTACACTTCAAGCCATCCAGAAAGCTATCCGAAATTGGTTACAGCGTCTACGTCCATGTGTAGAAGCCAAAGGAAATCATTTTGAGCACTTGCATTGATTATGAATATTCGAGTGACAGTCAGTAAAATATAAATGAGAGTATGTGTTTCCAATTCATATTACGGAATGTAAGAGAAATTTACTGTTTTTTGTGGGGCACCCTGTAAAATAAATACAAGAAGTGATCTTTCACTATCATGAGTTTTATTTTGTAAATCAACAAACTTTAACAAACATATGCCAATACCTGAGTCGGAGATCTGTTTAACAGTAATTCATAATTGTTTACTCACATATACATATTATAAATAATTTTTACTTTTGTTGTACATTTTAATACCTTTTACTTTACGTTTACAGTTTCTATTGGGTAAATTTATGTTCTTCTCACTCTTTTCAGGTAAGAGTCTCCCCTCTGTGTGAAAAGTTTTATTAACAATCACAGTAACTGAAGCTTAAATTTGGTACTATTGCTTGATTGCGACGATGGTAAAATAAGTTCACATACTTTAAAATTCTTACATGAAAAACATATTAACGTATTCATACGAGTTATATGTTTAAAATGATATAATCCATTCACAATTGTGTACATGTAAAACATATTGTCCCTTAGATTGTTACATTTGTTAATATATTTATGACTTCACAATATTTTTCTGTGCAAAATCAATCCTTCATTGATTATTTATCTTAATTTGTAGTTTGAGGTACATAAAATTTATTCAGTTTTGATCTCTGCAGTAACAATTACAAATCTTTGATGCATTTTAATATATTTCACTGCTCTTGGAAAAATTGATTACACAGATGGAGTTTTAGAATTAGTGCTTAATAATTGTGATTTACAATATATAAATGAATACAGCAGCGCCTGAAGTGTGTCTGTCAATTCCCTTGGATTTCTCTTTTACAATTCTTAGCAAGGTTATTACATTATTTATAACATTTCTATGAACAACTGCTTCAGTTATATTCCGTCCAAAAGTTTGATATCCAGATTTTGTCAGTAATATGTTTTGAAACAATTTTGGGGAAAGCTTCAACTTTTAATATTAGCCATTGAAGCTACATCCATTTAATAACATACGTTGCAAGAAAACATAAAAGCAGTAGTCCATTACGTGTCAAAAACAAATCGGTTGCAACCGCTAAAAATTTTATGCATCAAAGTTGTTAAATCACATGTAAATTGTCTTATGATGAAGTGGCTTTCTGTGATTGTTTAATGGAACAAAGAGAAAGAAAGGTTCAAGCAACAGATATGAGGTTATCAATGTCTGTAGCAGGTTGCACTCTAAAAGGTATTAAATATATAAAATAAATAAATAAAAAACAAATAAATAAATAAAAATAACTAAATAAATAAATAAATAAGTAAATAAATAAATAGTTACAAACAAGCTATATGTATTCTTAGAAAATGTACAGAACATGTAATAACGCAAACAAAGAGGTTTTGCACTTGTAAAAGCAACATTATATCGTGGATTCTTTCACTTTTTATATTTCTCTTCCATTTACTTTTGTAATAATCGCAAACATTTTGCTATGACTGTTAAAACAAAAACCAGTCGTCTGCGGGACCAAGGAATTTCAGTGAAGGCTTAGACTGGTAATTGAGAGCTAGTGTTTTTTACATTATGTATCATTTTCATCTTTTACTGTGCTTGGTGCATTCCACTCAAAAATTAAGTATAGGGATTTCACAAGAATTACACATTTTGAGACTCCCTGAATAAAAATAAGAGTCCATGTCTGTGAACGGCATAATTACAAAACGAATAGTATGTTAAGTATGAAAGTTAATCCCGGCATCTTCCAAGTAAGCGACACGAGTATTTGCAAGTATATCCTTCAAATAGACAATTTTTAAATAATGTAGACACTTTCAAAATGACTCTTAAGTAAATTTATTAACATATCGTAAGTTTAAAGTCCTTTCATCACAAATTAAAAGTATTATTTTGAATATTCTGACAAAATTTCTGAAAAAGATCTTCATTGTGCATTACTTTTGCATAACCCGTAAACCGTAAGAGATCGGCGAAATATTACTACACAAAAATATGGATCTCGCTGAAGAACTCATTATATTTCAAAATTATTTTTTAAAGTAAACCAACACGGAGTTATTCCTGGTAACTGATTTGAAATTTCTAGCAATGTGTAGTTTATTTTTAATGGGAAATTCCTTATAATTGCCCTCCCTAGGTTTGTTTTGCAAACAGAACGTCATTTCGAAGCCTTCAAATAGGATTAAGACTCAAAATATTTTATTACACCTTGAGCCTGCTGTATTTTCCTTTACCTATTTTGTATACATATAAAGTAAACATGTAGTAAAACCATTTCTAAGACTATTCATCTTGAGAAACGTAAAAGTGGGTGAAAGAATAAACTTTTTAAACAGTGGTTCAGTGAAGAATAGGTAGGGAATATACTGATGATGTGCAATAAATCCACGATTTCATACATAAATATTTCCTTGGAAATAAAACAAGTTTAATAGCTAGTTCTGTCTAATTTGGCTTGTAATTTAATCCACAAGTACGTACAGTACCTGTATAACAAAATATTCCTGGAGGAACGGTCAGTGTCACCAAACTACTTGTAAACTCTATGACAGGAAATAACATGTTGACATTTCTGCTTGTCGTAAAAAAGATCTAAATCGTAACAGACCGTTATTCAACTAAATTATTCATTTATGTATAATAGTGATGTATTTGTAAATTCTGCATTATAATACAATGAGCTATTTATAATCGTGGACTTAAATTTGATCCGAGGTCTCTAATGCTAGCAGAAGCTAATGAACACAATTCTAAGATAGAGCGTTTGGTTTCACATGATAAAGCTATACATATGTGACAGGGAACGTCCGTAACCGCAAACTTACTCCCTGTCTTAATTTTCGTGAGGCCCCCTCAGACCCTTCCCTCTCAGGACGGAAGTTTTGTTGTGTTTGTGTAACGTTTACAACAGTATACCAGCTAATGATGGATTGTGGAACTAAGAGTTTTCAAGATCCCGGAATTTTCTCCAAAATGTTTGAAAAGAATGTACCGGTTTTCATTATTTTAAATCACATAAAGAAGGTCTGTTTAAATATCCATTTTCGTATTTGAGTATGCAAAATACGTGACACGTTTTCCACCACGAATAGCGACTTTAAAGTAATCAATTTCCTAAAACTACTATAGAAACAATTTTGATTAAAATGTTTAAGACAAACTTTATATATATTAAAATTACCCTAAAAAGCCTGTGAAAAACCACACTTTTCATTGTCTGATTTTTATTCTCTGCTTACATGCCGCTCTTAATATCTGAGGTGATATCAGTCACCTTTATAACAAATGCTCAACAGCAGTGATGTTCCTTCACTTACAGTAGTGTTATCTTTGGATAGGTTCTCTTTTCGATGTTATATTAGCTTCAATCACACTGACACTACCATTCATACTTCCATGCTCTAGAGAGGACGGAATAATCCTGCCTAATGAAAAGCTCGCACACTCCAGGTGGGACTCTAATCCGGGACCTCTGCATTTAAAGAGCGGCATGTTAACTACCCGGACACAGATACAGCCTGTCTGAACTTCGTATAACCATAAGATTGATAAACTATAAGAAGTATATTAAAATGAATTACTAAAAGAAAAATGAATCGTTGGATGATGCAACGTATGCCAAATAATTAATTTCGTAACATTAACTCTTTTATAAATATGCGTTGCTACATCCCTCCACATTTTTTATATTGCACAGCCACAAGGCTTCTGTATAAAACATATTCGAAGAATTGTTCTCGTTTTCTGTACCCCTCGATGATCCAGAGATCTGTGTTAGGAGTTTCGTTTCATGCCTGCTCTCTTTGGTATTTGCGTCAGAAACGTTTTTATTTGTATATTACTTCTGAATTATTTATCATAATGGTTTAGTACCACTATCGAATTGTAAGTTATATCAATAACAATTTATTAAACAAATTACATAATCCAAATTAAATTTAATTGTTAAAAATGGACTTTGAACAAGCATCTGACATTCCATTTTCAGGTGCTGTATAGATGACTAATTAAAAACTATTGGGGACATTCGGGCCCAAATGACCTAGTTGAAGAAGCGCCCTTGAACTCCACACACTCACTCGCCCCCTCCAAACACACCATGTACGATGAAATTTTTATATAATGTACTAATGGTCCGCAGTTTCCCGCCTTCTTTCGATGTTCCATTGTAACTTTTATTACAACAAACTTTATTTCCTTTACAAATCTAGTCTTCGTTAGGACTATCATGGGGTATAAAGTAATTGCTCTTCACAAAGGTTAACAGTAAACGCTGTCTATATTTCACTCCCAGATAAATACACACATAACCATAATAAACAGTTAAAGCATATAAAAGACAGATTTTAAAACAGCAAATTATTTTTTAGGAACCTATAATTTACATTTATTAAGCACTACAGTTTTGTACTGTCATACTGTGGCTCAAGCTTTATGAGGTCAGTGCCGGTCAGTTTTGAACACCGGAAGCGCTATGGTCAGATAGCCATAACTTTCTGCATGTTTTCTCTTCCAGAAGGCTCTGGAAATCTAAACAGCTGTTATGACAAGTGGTACAAAGAAATGTGGCTCGGGTAGAGGTGGATACAAACGAATTACGCTAATTGAGATATCATTTTTTGAAGATGGAGAAAGCGGTCCATTGCCGCGTTTTACATTCTGCGCAAGTACTGGAGTGCGGCATTTCCTAACTAATTTCGGTATTGCTCTCTTTGTTTCTGTCGCTCTTTGAGGCCTAGGAGTTAGAAGTTAACCTATTTTTCCAAGGTTGCGGGTTCACAAGCGGTGGAGTGCAATGAACTTAGTCGTACGTAAAAATACTTATCATGCTCCCCCCCCCCCCATTCGAAAAAATGTCTGTGGCCTTTGTCTTGTAGATTTATCACTCGACAGAGCGTTGAGGCGTATTGAGTTTCAGATGACCAGCGCTGCGGTGTCCCTTATCGGTTCTTACCTGGTCGATTAGAGGAGTGAAATATTAGTAACTTGACGTACAATAAGCTGCGAAACACAAATAGAGCTATTATAAGCGGCGTGTGTCTATATATGTTCTTTATCGCCTGCCGATCTATGACACATTGCTGTCCAGAGGATATTTCCTTTTCTGTTTTAATTTACGTCCTGCAACGTTAAGTCAAATCGGACCTCGAATGATATGGATGAAATTACGCTCAAATAAGCCAAGGGTTCATCGAGCTTACAGTTAGCCGACATTCGCCTTTCAGGATAAGGGAAAGCCTAGGGAAACCCTTATCCAGCCAACTCACCTTGAGATAGGTTTGAACTCAGGACTCGTTGAACGTGAGGCAGACATTCTACCACCAGTCCAGAAGACATGATGATACCTGATCAGAGTATACATAAACTGGGCTCATCCTGTATGTGCGATAAGCTGAGGTAAATATCTTTGTGTAGCGAATACTTTCCGATACGTCTTTTCGCTTTGCCATGTAGTACAGCATGTAGAAGACCCTCAAGGCTCATAAAGAGACCTCTGAGTAAAGTAGAATACCACTTCACAGGACGCACACAACTGGACTCTGACAAACATAGGGGTTAAAGAACCATCATAAGCAAAAACAAAATGTCAAATTCTAGAGTGCTTGTCAACAAATCTATCCAAATATCTACATATATCGACAATTTCCTCTTAGAAATCACAGAACAATTTGAGGATAGTAGTCAGACACTCTATCGTGTTGATAATAGAGGTAAACATCACCATCCATTAGCACCAGATTGGTTGCTCTCAATACGTGTATCACTATTAAGGCACACGTTGTAGTCTACCACTGTGTTCAAGGAATGAGCCCAAGGTTTGCCTTACACCATAGATCTGCTCAAACTGAAATGAAGGGTTGAACTACCTGTTACTCAGTTGTTAGGTGAATATTTTTCTGTGTTTAGTAGTACAGTTTTGTCTATTTACAGTAGCCAAATGCTTGTGTAATTCATCGCACTAACCCAGTCTTAGATAATTGCTTCACCCTCTTGCACTTCGTTCAAAATAACTTCGAAGAACTCAATTATCGCTCTGGATCATAATCCTGTAAATCATACACCAATACTGGTCGCAACAATATCAAATTTAAATGTTACACCATACGATTGAACGATCTACATAGGGCTTTGAGCCCCATTACGTTTCTCCTCTTGGATTCTTGAAGACTTGGCCATACCATTCACCAACCATTACTTTTTCAAATTTGAATAACTGACTGATAAATTTGCTTCTGCCGCAGTATCAACAGACGCTGTCTTATAAAATCTGTTGAGAAATATCCTGATTCTGGAAGGAGCTGGCCCTTCGAATTCGAGTAAATCGTGTTATATTTCTCAAACCTGCTCCCAATGTTCTGTCTTCCAGGTATAAAGTATAAAATCGTTGATCTTGAGTTAAAGTTATGTACAATTTGAGGCAGTTGACTAAAACAAGGCATAAACGAAACCTATACTAATTATTAAAATAATAACTCAGCGGAACTAGAAAAATTAATAGTTTTTAAAATCAAATTTACCTTTCTCTATTTATTATACAAATCGTGGAAGTGCATATCTACATATTGTCCCGAATCGCTTGCTTTATGGCGAGAGACAGAAAGAGAAGCGGGGATTTAGAGAGACAGATAGCGTAAAAGCCACACACATGAAGCCGATGAGCGCTTAGGCACTTGCCGAGAGAGAAAGAGAGAACATAGGGAGAAAGACACAGAGCGATGTCTGGATAATTCTCCTCTTGCCTCGCTAAGCCACGAAATATTTTGTGACTTCGGCGGCTTACGAAAAACGGCGGCTCGGATATAAATGCAGCAGTCGGAGTTGTCAACAGACAGTCGCCAGGGAGCTGCTAGAAGTTGCAGTTACGAGCCAGTGGGCTGTTTATTGTATGAATGGACATTTGAAATGTACCGAGTCGAGTCGAGAACTGTTAATTGTGCAGTATGGAGATGGCCTGGTATTTAGCGTTCGTGAGTGTTACGACATTTTTAGAGCCTGCAAGGGTGCACAAGTTGTCTTTCTACAGAACTAAAGTACATTTTTGTATTTCTGCAACAGGACTTTTAATTTTACGAACCCACAAAGTCACAATTGTTGTCAAGATTGGGATACTACGATGGTAGCTGCACTGGCAAAGATTTTAGAGAAGATGGAGGAATTGAAGCCGGCTAACGAAACCTCATCGCCGAGTTGAAAGAAATGAAGACAGCGAATAACACCCTCGCTGAGAAGACGGAAGCGGTAAATAACAACCTGGCCGCGATGTTGGAGACGACGAATCACAACCTGGCCGTAAAGATGAAAACAGCAAATAAGAGTCTGGCCACGAAAGTGACCGATATGAAGGCTGAATCTGCCACAGAAGCGAAGGCCGTGAACAAGTACTTCGCCATAAAAATATCAGGAGCAGCTGCCCAGCGTGAGAGTATTTTTTTCTGCGAAGCAGGCCAATCGGTTCGGTCAGGTGAACGACCGTGTCGAAGAACTGGCAACCGCGTAAACGACCTAGAGAGAAAGACCGACAGCAACACTAAGTCCCTGTACGCCATGGTGGAGGAAATCGTCACCAGAAGTTTGAAGGTTTTGCAGGCCGATGCGCCTGGATGCGACAATATCTGTTCGCGTCAAACCACCTATATACGACGGCACGTCAACTTTCGAAGTCTTCCGCTGCCAATTCGACACAGTGGCAAAGCACAAGTAGGTACCGGAAGAAGAGGCCGCATAGCTAATAGCCAGCGTCCTGGGACGGGCCGCAGAGCTCCAGAACGCGGTCCAGACGGCGGTGGCGCCCAAAGACATATTGGAGTCTCTGGAAAACCGCTTCGGAGGTCACCGCTTGGCCGCAGCCTAACGCAGCCGTACGCAGCCAACTGAACTCTAGGATGCAGAAGCGAGGGAAGTCGCTGCAGGAGTTCGCTCTGGCAATTGAACAGCTGGCCAGCAAAGCCTTGGTCGACCTCCAACCCAAATTCGTATCCCAGGAAGAAGACTACACATTCGTTGACGGGGTACGAGACGCCGGGATAGGTCAGCGCCTAATGCTTGGCGATTACAAAACTATCCACGAGGAACAAACCGTCGCATTGAGGATGGAGGTGGCCAAGGTGACGGCTTCCCCGACTTCCAGAACAAGGGTTTGCGCTACAATGAATACCGAACGGTAGCCCATGGACGCCGGCGAGGAACTAATGGCGTGTGCTGGGGCTGCGGCCTTCTGGGACACCTATAGAGAGGCCACACCAGTAGAGCAGCTGCAGAAACGAGTAAGGGCCGGCGTGGTGAGTGGCACGTGGACGCCGTCACCACCATCACTTCAAGTGACACTGTGCGCCTACAGCTCACGAATGGATCTCAGTCTCATCGCGGTCGATTGGGTGAGAGTGAAGCCGTGCCACTTGCTTGTGGACCTGAAGACAGCGGTGACTGCCATCAGGCCTGAGGCAGCCAGGGGTTTGCCGTCGAAAACACCGAGCAGACCAAACCCGCTGGTAACGGTATCGGGTGACACTTTGCCGATGGAGAGGGAGGCCCTTCTGCATTTTCCTTTCGATGGAGTGCCGTGCGTCTATGGGTGTTCGTCCCGAAGGTGCCTGAGGTGACACTGGGACTGGATACGCTCAGGAGCCACGAGGCGACGAACGCGTCGGCAGGAAGGTCCTGTGGCTAAATGGAGAAGTGATACTCAGGCACACCGAAGAGCGTCTTGGAATCTGCAGGTCACTCTGGGAGAAGACGTGCTTGTCCCCACGAGAAGTGAGGTGGAGGTGACGGCGCAACTGGAACACCAGCAGACGAAAAACCAATACGGGCCGGAAGAAGCCTGTACACGGAATTTGTGCAGCCAGGTTTTTGTTACCGTGCTGAGAGAAGGTGCCGGTGAGGTTGCTTAATTAGACACCGATCATGAGGGGACGGAGTTGGGGACGTGCGAGACCGTGGTCAGCGTAAAACCAATCGACCACAACAAGGAGCCGGTGCCGAAGCAACGCCTGAGGCCACGGCTGGAAGGCTTACTGGAGAGGGCGGCCGACTAGCTGACCGCAGAACAGCTCGGAAAATTTCGACTACTGCTGAGACGATACCAGCCCGTCTTCAGGCAAGGTAACAGCGACTACGTCCGCACGGAACGAGTGCTCCTCCGCATTGACTCCGAAGTCCCTAGGGCTATTCGGCAAGCACCCAAACGCGTTCCTTTGTCAAAACAAGCAGTGGTACGAGATATGCTAGAGGACATGTGATCCAGGGGAGTGACTTAATTATCGAACATCCCAAGGTGTTCCTCTGTTGTATTAGTGAAGATGAATAACGGCGACTTACGCTTCTGTGTGGACTACAAGAAGCTGAACGCTGTCACCAGGAATAACTGCTTCCCCTTACCCCATATTGACGAGAACCTGAACAGGCTTGCTGGTGCGCAGTGGTTCTCGTCCCTGTACCTGAAGTCGGGTTACTGGCAGGTGGCTCTAGACCCCAGAGACAAGGAGAAGACCGCATTCCCGACAGTTCAAAAGCTTTTGTAGTTCGCTGTTAGGCCCCTTTGTCAGTGCAACACACTAGCTAACTTCCAACGCCTCATGGAGTCGGTACTGAGAGGATTGTCTTATGACAATATGTAGATGACATCATGGTCGTAAAGATACTCAAAGACCATCTCGACAACCTGAGCAAGGTGTAAGAGAGACAGAGGCCGCGCCGTGTCTCAGTGGTTAGACCGCTTGGCTCTCAAGGCGGCCCAGGTTCGATCCCAGGCGACCGCAAAGTGATATTTGTGGTGGACAACACGGCGCTGGGGCGGGTATTCTCCACGAACTCCGGTTTCTCCCCCATATCATTCCACCGGTGCTCCATATTCATCTCATGTACCGTCAGAATCACCACCTGCGGTCCCGTATGTAGTAAAAGCGGGCGTTAAACATGACACATTTGTTAGAGAGACAGCACGCGACCAACCTTAAGCTAAACGCGAAGAAGTGCCAGGTCTTCCACAAGGAAGTCAACTACATGGGCCACATAGTCTCACCAACAGGAGTGACCATATCGCCGGAAAAGACGCAGGTCTTGAAAGATTGGCCTCCTCTAAAAGTTATGCAAGTTGCGCAGCTTCCTAAGGCTGTGCAGCTACTACCGGCACCTCATATAGCGGTTCTTCAACATCGTTAAGCCCCTCACCCACCTGACAGAGGAACACCGGCCTTATGCTATGACGGAGGACGCCAAATGCGCTTTTTAGCAGCTGAAGAAAACACTTTAGAGTGCTCCTAATTTGGGATTCACACAACCACGTGGCGCCTTCATGGTGGACACCGACGCCATTGACCATTGCATTGGAAGCGTCCTATCCCAAGTCAAGGATGGCCACGATCAGTTTATAGCTTCCCACAGCAGCACGCTGTACGAGATAGAGAAGAAGTACTGGGTCACTGGGCGAGAGTTGCTGGCGGTGATAAAGACCCAGGACCACCTCCACAAGTACCTGTACGTTCAGCCGTTCCACATGAAGACTGACCACTTCGCCCTAACTTCGCTACTCAGCTTTAGGAACCTGGAAGCCCAGACAGCCCGTTGTGTTCAGAGGCTGCAGGACTATTTCTTCACCTATGAACATAGTAGAGGGAGGAACCGTGGCAACCAGACGCCATGCCCAAAGGCCCCGCTCAAAAGGGTGCGGCCAATGCACAAGAGTGGAAGAGAAGGGGTGTATAGCAGTGGTCAGAGTGGTCACATAAATGCCTGCCGACGGTTGGGAGAGCGCAGACCTGAGGAGGGAGCAGCTGGTAGACGCCGACTTCGGACTACTCTTAACAGAAATGGAGGCAGGGACAAGACCAACTGGGGAGGGCATCGCACCCAGGAGCGCTACATACATTACGTACTGGGCCCAATGGAACTAATAAAGAATAAAAAGTGGGTGCTGTTCCGGATTTAGCCTAGAGGTTCTGCTCCCATTATTCCTGAACCCGTAGGAACTGGAGCCGGGCCTCCTTGGACCAGGGAGTTATCCGAGCTGTCCCAAAGGGCGCTCGGCGTCCTCCGTGGGGCTTTCCATGGGACAAGACCTAGAGACTAACAAACCGCCCCATCTGGTCCTATGGACTCAAGACAGGATGGAAGTAGATACGCCACTTACGCGCGTCAACACTCAAGGTGAAGACTACATATAAAACCTCGGTGGGGCTGCCTGGTGATCTAGCACACCTTCTACTAGCTTTGCAGGCTAGTACACGGGAGAAATAATGGCTTCCCTCAACACCGTCCGAATACGTTTCCGATTCCCACGGGTTTCGGGAACACACTGCCCCCTCGAGTCCATCCCAATCCGAGCAACTCCCGAAGGAGGGGCTCGGCTGTTCGGCCCGAGGTTCCTCTAGTAACGTCAGAGGTACAACGAGTGCTAAGGGTCCGCAGCGCTCGCACTTTGGCAGCTGAAAGGGACGGATTCCTTCCCCTACGGCAGCTGTTCCGGGTATGGGAATCACCCCATGGGAAGGCACAGAAGGAGATGTTGGTAACTTTCCAAAGTAAGGTCCCGGAAATCTTGGAGGAAATGCACGCCGGTACTTCAGGGGGACACCTGGGAGCAAGCCGAACGATCCACAAACTTTGACAGCGCTACTACTGGCTGTGGCTCCGAAACTGTATGCCATCCCGAACCAGGGGTCGAAGACGGTCACCGACTTCCTCGTGGATCAACTGTTCTGCCAATTTGGAGTTCCGTTAGAGCTCCACATTGATCAGGGCACCAATTTTAAGTATAACATTTTGAAGGAGGCACTGCAAAGACTTGGGGTGAACAAGAGCCGCACAACGCTTCTACACCGACAGTGGGACGACATGGCTGTGAGGTATATCAAGAACTTAGAAGAGCATTTAAGAAAGGTTGTTGTCAGCCATCAGCGATATTGGGACGTCAAGGTGCCGCTGTTCTTGCTGACCTACCGCTCGTCAATACACGACACCACTATGATGATGCCAGCAAGCTTAATGTTTGGCCAAGAGTTACGCCTCCCCTGTTACCTTGCTTTTGGGAACCTTCCAGATGCCAAACAGCCAGTAACTGAGTATCTGCTGAACCCGGTGAATAATCTCCACAACATGCACGAGAAAGACTGTCAGAACAATCACATGGCGAGCGACCGCCGGAAGACCCGGTCCAACAGGCAAACCAAAAGACAAGGATTCCAGCAAGGTGACCTGGTCTGGTTGTTACGCTCTACCAGGAAAAAGGGATGCTTTCAAAGCTTCAACCATAGCATACCACCGTACCGGGTGGTAAAGAGAATTTACGACATGGTCTACCGAATCCAGAAGGTGCCCCGAAGAAATCTGTTGGTGGTATTCCTGGATAGCCTGGCCTGCCACGATGGTGTTGTTCCGGACGTCCAGCTTAAACGAGGGAGCAGTGTCGCGAGGCGCTTGTTATTTGGCGAGAGAGAGCGAGAGGTAGAGTGTGAAAGAGTCAAATAGTCCCCAAGCCACTACATGGAACCCATGAGTGCTTAGGCACTTGCTGAGAGAGAGAGAGAGAGAGAGAGAGAGAGAGAGAGCAACAGATGTCTGGATAATTCTCCCCTTGTCTCGTTACGCCAAGAAAGATCATGTGGTTTCGGCAATTTTCGAGAAATGATGTGTATGTAGCGTTTAATGCCCGCTTTTACTACATACGGCACCGCAGGCGGTGACACTGATGATGCATGTTATGAAGATGCAGCACCAGTGGAACGAGATGGCGGGGCAAACCGGAGGTCCCGGAGAAAACTCTCCCCAATGCCGTCTTGTCCACCACAAATCTCACTTTGCGGTAGCCTGGGATCGAACCCGGGCCGCCTTGGTGAGAGCCAAGCGGTCTAACCACTGAGCCACGGCATGGCCTTCGAAAAACGATGGTTCGGTTATTAAGAAGAGAGGCAACAAGACGCGAGTTAGTTTCTATTGGGGCAGTCGAGAAAAGTAATTGTACAGTGTGCAGACGACCCGGAAGATTGCGTTCGTGTGTGTTATGTTATTCTTAGAGTCTATACGGTGTGTACAATCTGTCTTTCTACGCAAATAAGGAGCATTTTTGAATTTCTGCATCTATACTTTTAATTTTAGAAACCCACAGAGACACAAACTGCTCCTGCCCGTATTTAGGACTTCATGGTACATATCGATACACGTTTATCTGTGAACCTTCAAGGCGATAATCTTGATAAAATGTTCTGCCAATAGACAAATGCAGTATGGTAGCCGTTTCTCCCGTTTTTTCCATTATACGCAAATATGTACCTCACTTGAGTTTTTTTTTCTTCTTCTTTTTTTCGTTTATACCGGCGGCCCTTCTCCTTTGGAACACATCGAAAGTGTTAACTCGTATTCGTTGGGTTTCATCTTTACATCACGCACACTTTCGCACTCTCATTCATACTTCCAGATACTGTGGAAAACGAATTATTTGGTTGGAGAAAAATCCCCTCCCCCACCGCCGGGAATCGAACCTGGTAGCCCTAGTACGGCAGGCAGGTGCTCTACCGACTGAGCTATGGGGCCAGCGAGGCTTGTGTTTTTTGTCCCTGAACAAAAGCATTGAGGAAAGCAATATGGCTATTTCGGACGGTGAGTTTCTTGTTGATGTCGTTTTAAATGTTTTACCAAATATCTTCGTAACTTCACATCAGCTGCTGAATTACATGTATTGTTTGCATGATGATCTTCTGCGATTTCTCCATGGCTTTTTGTTGTATTATCGCGCAGGATTGTCTAATGCTTTGTTTATCATCTGTTTACAATTCTGTTCGTATAGTTTCTTTTTTTGTCTTTGTGCCTTTAGCTTTATTCCGTGTATGCATAACGATATATTTCTTCAGGGGAGATAGTTATGCTTCTGTTTTTTTTCTGGTAACGTTGCTGCAATATTTGCATAAGCTTGTATGTTAAGATTAATTTAAAAAAAAGGTATTTTGTAGTTTAATCTGCAGAAAAGTGACCGTACCGTTTGTTGTTCTGCTTACCTATACCGTCATTTGACTTGAAATATCGTTGATCGCATTCCGAATATTATGCAGGTGAAGGCAACAACGGTTCTGATTGATATGACATGCTAATTTTACTCATTTTATAAAATAATGTATTTATTCTATTTTAAGACTACAAATATTGCAATGTCTAGATACAAAATAAAGCTCGCTACAGTGAGGCAATAAATATTACTCAAATATAAATAGTTTAACAAAATCTCCACTTATCTTAGGAAAGTAATGCCAACTTTTCTCATCAATTGACATCGATTTCACGAAAATTTGTCCGCATCGTCAGTCAACACACTTCGTCGTTAAGGATAGAGTATTATCAAAATCTGAAAACCAAGCAAACCTAAACACAGAATCAACTGCTGGTATTTTAAAATTCAGTACGCGATGTTTATTTTTAAGAAATATCTTTTCCCAAAACATTAAGTCTATCGGACCATTTAGTTGTTTTAATAATATAACTACTAGATTTACTTGATGGTTAAAAGAGCAAAAAATGATCTGCTTCGGCCGATTTGTCAGTTTGTTTATCCTTAATATTACGGAAATGCTCTTTCGTTCTGGATTTCAAATTACGTTTAATCTTTCCAATATAAACTTTATCAAAATCGAAAAAATTAAATTGATAAATTTCCGATTTTTATTACCAGGAATTTTATCTTTTCAGAGAAATGCAGTAAACTTTTAATACTGTATTTATTTTGAGGACACAAAGTTATATCGGACTCTTTAAAAAATTGAATATGTTTATTAACCCAAGGATGGTAAGTAAATCTTTTAAAATCATAATAGTCTTTTATTTTTTAAAGTGTAGAAATATTACGGACAACTTTGTGATATTTAAATTTTTCAATTTTGTATACATTAGATTTTTATTAAAACCATTTATTAAAGCAGTAGTAATAATATTTTTATATTCTTTATTAAATTCCTCTCTATTCAGGGGCATATTTATTAATCTATACATCAAACTGTTAAAAGCAGCAAATGTATATGAAGAAGGGTTAAAACTTTTAGTTTTTAAGTAAATAAAATTTCTTATTGTCTTTAAGTGCAGAAAAGGAAGAAATTCATTAAATTCAGTTTCTAATGTCAATTTTATAGCTTTATCTTGTAGATGTAGTAATTTTAAAGCATCATTTATTTGTTTATCAGGAGCAATAGCAAAAATACCATCAACAGATCTATACCAGGTTTTAAAACTCAAAGGGAATGCTTTGGTTAATTGCATTTCGAAAAAACTCATAACTGATCTTTTTATCAGTTTATTCGAAATGCAAGTCGCTAAGGCATTCCCTTTGAATTTTAAAAGCTGGTATAGATATGTTGATGATATTTTTGGTACTGTTCCTGATAAACAAAAACTTATGCTTTAAAATTATTAAATTTACAAGATAAAGCAACAAAGATCACATTACAAACTGAAATTAATGGATTTCTTCCGTTTCTGGAATTGTAGATAATAAGAAATAATAATAAATTATATTTTGGTATATATAGGCAGCCTACTCTTATCAATAATTACATAAAAATAAAATGCTTTACCCTTTTTCACATGCATTTGCTGTTTTTAATTATTTGATTTGTAGATTAATAAATATAACCCTGAATAAAGACGAATTAAGTAGTGAATATAAAAGTATTATTAATATTGCTTTTAATTTATGGTTTTAATAAACACCTTATACAACAGAAGATTGAAAAGTTTAAATACCAAAGAACTGTTAATAATCATTCTACCCTTAAAAATAAAAGACGATTATAATTTTTGGGAATGTACCTACCATCCATGGGTTAATAAATATTTTCAATTTTTTTAAAGAGTTTGGTGTAACCTTAGTTCCTCTAAATAAATATAGTGTTAAATTTATTTTGAAAAATAGACATCACGTAATTAATTTTGAAACTCCGGCAGTTAATTATGTTTTAGATTTGTTTCGTTTTCAGATTTTAGTAATACTGAAAAAAACATAGTAACCTTTATGCTTGACGGCGAAGTGTGTTGACCGAAGATGTGTGCAAATGTCGTGAAATCGATCTGAATTAATAATAAAAATTGACATCATTTTCTTAAGATAAATGAAGTTTTTGTTACAAATAGTTATATTTGTGTAACAGCAAAGTCTCTTTCAAAATTTTTCTTTAATAAAGTGATTTTTTGTTTGTTTACGTAAACTATTTTGATTTTTTTTTTCAAAGATTGCTGCAATGTCATGAAAAGCAGTTTAAAACTTATCCATGACTTAAGATAGTTAATACACATTCTCAAATATGCACGAAGAAGAAACAAAAGCACAAAACAGGAAGGAATAACTAAAGTTAAAAATGCAAAAACTGGAGATGTGAACAAATTAATCCAATCACTCATTGCCCCCCTTTGTTGTTTCTTTCCTCATTATGATTTTATGTATGCCAAGTAAGTCGCTCGCTGCTCATAGAACTGTATCACTATTTTTGGCATTTAACATAAGCTTTTCTTGCTGGGACAAGAGCTACGTCGTCTGTACCTTTCCACTTGATGAGGAACATAATTTCTCCTTTGTAATCAGTAGCACCAATGATCTTCTCTGGCTCAAGCTCACGTTCAAATCCACAAGATTTATGGTCCTCCTTCTTGTGCTTTTTTTAGGGGCTGGTGCTTTCTTATCTTCTGCGGTAGTAGCTGGCTTTCTTTTTCGAAGGTCTTTCTTTTTTGCAGCTTTTCTTTGATTTCTGTTTTCCTCATATTCTGATCTGAGATTAGGGCAGTGAAGGCTCTCTTCTGGCTCCCAGGTGTTATCATCATTAGAGTAACCTTTCCGATTCCGCAGATATTCCACGGGTCCGTTTCTGATACGTCTATCCAACACCTTTTTCAACTGAGTACTCCTGCTCTCAATCATCACCTGCATCCCCAGTGGTTTCGTTTTTGTCCTTTGTTATGCGGCTCATGCTGCTTGGTCATTAGTGTCTCAGGTTACAAATTTTGGTGGGTAGTTGTACGCAATCTTATGGGGCTCCGTATTACCTCCATTTACAGTAAGTCTTTATCTGTTAAGTTCGTATCACTTATAACTAACTTTTTATGACAGTAAGCTCATTTAATGACTATAGTTTTAGTAACAATCGCTTCATTATCAGATTCTGATTAAATACCATTTCCATTTAAGATTTTTATGTAGAATGACATTCTGCTCTTCGACAGGTGACATTACTTATACCTGTTTACCTTGGCAGCCATGACGCTCAACTTTCATGAGTTTTGCCTCAATTTACACTCTTCTTCTTCTGTTGACACTACAGCTGACCATCTCCATGTTTTCCTCGCCCGTTTTGTTCTATTTCACCCCCTGTTTTGAACAACGGGGTTGCCGTTCATTCTTCATAGGTGAAGCTTTGATGTTTTGCCTATTTTGCCAATTAGAGAATACATACATAAATATTAACTTTCAAAACTTGCGTCAAAAATGTCCTGCTCCAAACATTAGCACTACAACTTGTTAAAATAAAGGTATGTCAAATTGTGCAATTTAATGTGCCAAACATATAAATTAGTGGAATCCTACAGAAATAAGCATACTACACTGCCAGTAAATCAAAACATTGTAACAAATACATAGAATCCATGTGAAACTAAGGCATGTAAATGGTTTTATCTCAAAATATATCGCCCAAACTCATACCTTAGAAAAATTAATGGACGAAGTATCACCTTAGTATGTTCCGTCAGCGAGCACCGGTCGCTGAAGCGGAGACTATTCAATTCCAGCTAAATTTGAATTCATAATGTCGAAAACGGTAGGACCAAGTAGCATGAGCCGCATAACAAAGGACTAAAACGAAACCACTGGGGATGCAGGTGATGATGGAGAGCAGGAGTACTCAGTTGAAAAAGGTGTTGGATAGACGTATCAGAAACGGACCTGTGGAATATCTGCGGAAGCGGAAAGGTTACTCTAATGATGATAACACCTGGGAGCCAGAAGAGAGCCTTCACTGCCCTAATCTCAGATCAGAATATGAGGTAAACAGAAACCAAAGAAAAGCTGCAAAAAAAGAAATACCTTCGAAAAAGAAAGCCAGCTACTACCTCAGAAGGTAAGAAAGCACCAACCCCTAAAAAAAAGCACAAGAAGGAGGACCATAAATCTTGCGGATTTGAACGTGAGCTTGAGCCAGAGAAGATTATTGGTGCTACTGATTCCAAAGGAGAAATTATGTTCCTCATCAAGTGGAAAGGAGCAGACGAGGCAGATCTCGCCCCAGCATGGCGGGCCAATCTTAAATGCCCACGAGAAGTGATACAGTTCTATGAGTAGCGAGCGACTTACTTGGCATACATAAAATCATAATGAGGAAAGAAACAACAAAGGGGGGCAATGAGTGATTGGATTAATTTGTTCACATTTCCAGTTTTTGTATTTTTAACTTCAGTTATTCCTTCCTGTTTTTTGCTTTTGTTTCTTCTTCGTGCATATTTGAGAATGTGTATTAACTATCTTAAGTCATGGATGAGTTTTAAACTGCTTTTCATGACATTGCAGCAATCTTTGAAAAAAAAAATTCAAAATAGTTTACGTAAACAAACTAATAATCACTTTATTAAAGACAAATTTTGAAATAGACTTTGCTGCTACACAAATATAACTTTTTGTAACAAAAACTTCACTTATCTTAAGAAAATGATGTCAATTTTTCTTATTAATTCAGATCGATTTCACGACATTTGCCCGCATCTTCAGTCAACACACTTCGCCGTCAAGGATAAAGGTTACTATGTTACTATAATTTCCCAGTGTTACCAAAATCTGAAAATGAAACAAACCTAAAAGCGGAATCAACTGCTGGTTTTTCACAATTCATTGCGTGATGTTTATCTTTTAAAATAAATACGCTTTCCTAAACCATTAAATCTATCGGAACATTTAGTTGTTTTAATAATTTAACTTTAGGATTTATTTCATAGTTAAATGACCAAAAATGACCCGCTACGTCCTTTTAGTCTGTTTTTTATATTTAAAGTTACGAAAGTGTACACCAAACCCTTTAAAAAATGTTGAAATGTTTATTTTTTGTAATTATCGATATGAGTAGAATTCCTATATATACCAAAATCTAATTTATTTTAATTTCTTATATTCAAATACAGAAATTGGAGAAATCTATTAATATCAGGTTCTAATGTGAATTTTATAGCTTTATATTGTAAATTTAGGAATCTTAAAGCATAATTTATTTGCTTATCGGGAACAATAGCAAAAATGACTTCAGCATATCTATACCAGGTTTTAAAAATCAAAGGAAATGTTTTAGTGACTTGCATTTCGAAAAAACTCATAAAAAGACCAATCATAAAGCTATAAATCCAGATAAAGCTATAAAATTCACATTAGACACTGAAATTAATGGATTTCTTCCGCGTCTGGATCTGAAGTTGATAAGAAACTATAATCAATTAGGTTTTTGTATTTATAGGAGGTCTATTGATATCCATAATCACAAAAAATAGAAGTTTTAACCCTGTTTCATATACATTTGCTGTTTTAATATTTTTATTTATAGAGTAATAAATAAACCTCTCAATAAAGAGAAATTTAATAAAGAATATAAACATATTATTAATACTGCTTTAATTAATGGATTAAATAAAGACTTTATAAAGAGAATATTGAAACATTAAAATATCAAAAAACTGTTAATGATATTTCTACCCATAAAAAATAAAAGACGATTAATATTTAAAAAAAATTACTTAGCATCTGTGGGTTAATAAACATTTTCAAAAAATTCTATGGAGTTTGGTAAAGCCTCATTTCTTACAAGAAATATAGAATTAAAAATTTACATTTCTTTTTAGAAAAAGGTAAAATTGATCATAAAAATATCGGATATTCATTAATTTAATTGTTTACTCTGTGATCAGGTTTATATTGGAAAGACGAAACGCAATTTGGAAACCAGGACGAAAGAACATTTTCGTAGCATTAAGTACGATATAAGCAAACTGATCCGTCGGCTGTAGCAGGTCATTTTTGGTCATTTAACCATCAAATAAATCCTAAAGTTTAATTATTAAAACAACTAAATGGTCCGATAGATTTAATGGTTTGGGAAAAGGTATTTATTTTAAAAGATAATCATCGCATAATGAATTTTGAAATACCAGCAGTTGATTCTGATTTTAAGTTTGTTTATGTTTCAGATTTTGGTAATACTGAAAAAGTATAGTAACATAGTAACCTTTATCCTTGACAACCGCCTCGGTAGCGTAGAGGGTAGTGTGTCTGCTCACGTTCAAGAGGTCCCGAGTTCGAATCTCGGTCAGGATGAGTTACCTTGTTAAGGTTTTTTCATGAGTTTACCCTTAGCCTGAAAGACGAATGACAGGTTACTCTAAGCTCCATGGAACCAGGGCTCATTTGAGCATCATTTCACCCATTTTCATTCATCGTCCAAAATGACATAAAGTTAGAGGACGTAAATTAAAAAAAAAAAAAAATGTTCGTGAAATCGATCTCAATTAATAAGAAAAAATTGGCATCATTTTCTTAAGATAAGTGAAGCTTTTGTCACAAACAGATATATTTGTGTAATATGTATTGCTTTATTATGGCTAGCTTCATTTTCTACGTACACATTGCTGCATTTGTAATTTTAGAATTGAATAAACACGCTACTTTATAAAAAGAGTAATTTGTATGCCACATCAGGCAGAACCGTTGCTGCCTTCACCTATATAATATTCGGGATGGGATCAACGATATTCGAAGTAAAATGACGGTATAGTTAAGTAGAACAACAAACGGTACGGGCAGTTTTCTGCAGATGAAACTACAAAAAGCTGTTTTTTTTCCTTAAATAACCTTAACAGACAAAGTTATGCAAATATTCCAGCAATGTTATCAGTGAACAACAGAAGCATATCTATTTTTACAGAAGAAATATATCGGTAGGCTTACATGGAATAAAGCTAAAGGAACAAAAAAGTAGACCAAAAAGGTAGACGATCAGATTAAATGTAATGAGATAAGAAAGTATTAGACAATCCTGCGCAGTTAAACAACAAAAACCATGAAAATATCCCAGAAGATCATCACGCAAACAATACATGTAATGCAGCCGCTGATATGAAGTTACGGCGATATGTGGTAAGACAGCTAAAAACCATGAACGAACAACTCACTGTCCGAAATGGTCATAGTGCTGTCCTCAAAGCTTTTGTTTAGGGACAAGGAACACAAGCCTGGGTGGCCACGTATCCCAGTCGGTAGAGGTCGTGCATGCCGTCCTAAGGTTCACGGGTTCGATTCCTGGCGGGGGGGGGGGGGGGGGAATTATCTCTGACCAAGATAAAACCTCATTACCACAGAGTCTGGAAGTAGGAATGAGAGTGCGAATGTGTGATTAAAACCCAACGAAAACAAGTTAACACCTTCGATATGTTCCAGAGCAGAACAGCCGCCATTATGACCATTGGAGTTAAAGGCGAGGTATAAATGGAAGAAACTAAAAATAATAAAAAAAACACAAGCCACTGAGTAAGATAGATGGGCTGATGGGCAAATAGGGAGAAACAGCTACCATAATCCATTTTCCTATCGCCAGGACAGTTTGTCAGGATTATCGCCTTGAAGGTTCACACATAAACGTGTATTGATATTGTCACCCT
Organism: Mantis religiosa; assembly: GCA_030765055.1. Classification (NCBI taxonomy): domain Eukaryota; kingdom Metazoa; phylum Arthropoda; class Insecta; order Mantodea; family Mantidae; genus Mantis; species Mantis religiosa. The sequence continues at coordinate 221,935,277 of CM060948.1, forward strand.
GGTGGTAGGCTCGCGAAGCCGTTGAAAAATGATGGCCGATCGTTATCGGAAGTGAGAGACAGTTGAGGGTAGATTTGGAAAAATAAACAGTTTAAGGTTAGCTAGCAAACTGTATTGGTGAACAATGTATTTCGAGGAGAATAAGGTGTAGTTTTTTGTGTTTTGTAACCTCCTTTTATTATTTCACGAACCCTCAATATCACAACTGGTGTCAGAAGTGGGATAACTACATCACCGAACATTAAGGCCATGGAATCGGCATTGGAAATGCTTTTGCAGAAGATGAACGAATTAACAGCGAAGTCGGAAGCGGCAAATAACAACTTGGCCGCGAGGATGAACGAGTTAACAACAAAAACAGAAGCGGCAAATAACAACCTGGCCGCAGAGTTGAAAGAAATAAAGACCAAATTGACCACAGAAATGAAGGCAGCGAACGACAGTCTGGCCACGGAAATGAAGGAGGCGAACGAGGTCCTCGCCGCCAAATTTGAGGAACAGTTGGCCGGCGTGAGGGATGACGTGACGGAGCTGGGGAAGCGGATGGGCCAAGTGGAAGAGCGCGTCGAGGACCTGGCGAACCGCTTCAATGACCTAGAGGAAAAGGCCGACAATAACGCCAAGTCCCTGATCGCCATGGTTGAAGACGTCGAAGACCTCGCGAACCGCGTAAACAACCTGCAGGGAAAGGCCGACAGCAGCGTCAAGTTCCTGAACGCCATAGTAGAGGACGTCGTCGGCAGGAAACTGAAGGATTTGAAGGCCGACGCGCCGGGACGGGACACAACATCTGCGCGCGTCAAACCGCCGAAATATGACGGCGCGTCAACATTTGAGGTCTTCCGCCGCCAGTTCCACACGGTGGCCAAGCACAACAGATGGTCACCGGAGGAGGAGGCCACACAGCTAATAGCCAGCCTCCAGGGACGGGCCGCGGAAGTCCAAAACGCGGTGCAGACAACGGCAGCGCCCAAGGACATCTGGGAGGCCCTGGAGAATCGTTTCTGTAAGCACCGCTTAGCCGCAGCGTACCGCAGCCAACTAAAGGTAAGGTCACAGCAGTCGGGGGAGACACTGCAGGAGTTAGCCATAGCTATTGAGCAGCTAGCTAGCAAGGCCTTGGTTGACCTGCCACTGGAGTTCGTATACGGGGAAGCCGCCTACAACTAGGTCGACGGGGTACGGGACACGGAGATTCGTCAGCGCCTAATGCTCGGCGATTATAAAACCATCCACGAGGCGCTGACAGCGGCATTAAAGATGGAGGCGGCCAAGGTAGCATCTATCCCGACGTCGAGAACGAGGAGTTTGCGCTACGCCGGAGACAGAAGACCAGCTGTGGGACGCCGGCGAACACCTAGTGGCCTGTGTTGGGGGTGTGGACAGCCCGGACACTTGCGGAGAGACTGCCCACACCTGGAAGGGCAGCGGGATGAACGAGTAAGGCCCGGCGTGGAGAGGAATACGTCGGCGCCATTACCACCATCCCCTCGAGTGACAATCCACGCCGTCAGCCGGCGGATGGATGACAACCGCATCGCGGACGGCTGGGTAAGAGGAAAGCCATGCCGCGTTCTGTTGGACACCGGGGCAGCCGTAACCATCATCAGACCTGACGTGACGAAGGGTTTGCCGACGAGGAAGCCGAGCGGACCATACGAGCTTGTGACGGCATCAGGCGACACCATGCCTGTGGAGAAGGAGACCCTGCTGGAGCTGAACTTGGGACGGAGTGCCGTGCGTCTGTGGGTGTTCGTCGCGAAGGTGGCTGAGGAGGTGACTCTGGGACTGGATGCCCTCAGGAGCCACGAAGCGACGGTCGACGTCGGCAGGAAGTTCCTGAGCCTCAAGGAGAAGAGGTTATAATCCGTCAACCAGAAGAGCGCCTTAGAATTTGCAGGGTCATCTTGAACGAAGACGTGGTTGTCCCCGCGAGGAGCGAGGTAATGGTGATGGCGCGACCGGGAGGCCAGACAGCACGTTGGGTCCAGAGGCAGCAGGAGTACGACTTCACCTCGGAACATCGCAGAGGGAAGGGTCACAGTAACGCGGACGCTATGTCTCGAAGACCCTGTCCGGAAGAGTGCGGCCAATGCACAAGAGTGGAGGGGAAGGAGCGTGCCGCAGCAGTTCGAGTAGTAACCGCAATGCCTGCGGATGGCTGGGACAGCGCAGGACTGAGGAGGGAGCAGCTGGCGGAAGCAGACTTGGGGCCACTCTTGAGGGATGTGGAGAACTTGGTGGACCACCTCCACGACATGCACGAGATCGCTCGCCAGAACATCCAGGAGGCGAGCGACCGCATGCACACCCGATACGACAGGCAAGCCAAACGCCAAGGGTTCCAGCAAGGTGACCTAGTCTGGTTGTACCGCCCGACCCGGACCAAGAGACGCTGCCCGAAGCTTCAGCAGCCATGGCAAAGACCGTACCGTGTGATGTGGAGGATTAACGACGTGGCCTACCGCATCCAGAAGGTGCCCCGAGGAAAGGTGTTGCTGGTACACCTGGATCGCCTGACCCGCTACGAAGGCGCTGTTTGGGACGACCAGCCTTGAGGAGGGAGCAGTGTCGCCCTGGTGGTAGGCTCACGAAGCCAATGATAAATGATGGCCGATCGCTACCGGAAGTGAGAGACAGTTGAGGGTAGAGTTGGAAAAATGAACAGTTTAAGGTTAGCTAGCAAACTGTATTGGTGAACAGTGTATTTCTAGGAGAATAAAGTGTATTTTTTGTGTTTTGTAACCTCGTTTTATTATTTCAGGAACCCACAAAGTCACAATATGTACCATGAAAACCTCTATACGGGTAGCAGCATATTGCGTCTTTGAGGGTTCGTAAAATTAAAAGTCTAGATCCAGAAATTCAAAATGCTCTTCAATACCGTAGAAAGACAGTTCGTTTAACCTTTATAGACTCTAAAAATGACGTAAAACACCCGTATGCAATCTTCCAGGCCGACAGCAGAATTAACAGTTCTCGACCGCCCACTAGCAACTAACTCGCGAGCCAAGAGAGCCAAGAGCGAGAACGAGTCGTCTCTCGCCTTTTAGAACCAAACCATCGTACCTCGGAAGTTGCCGAAACCACACGATCTTTCGTGGCATAGCGCGACAAGGGGAGAATTATACAGATATCTCTCTGTCCTTTTCTCCCTCTGTTGCTCTCTCTATCTTTTAGGCAGGTGCCTAAGCGCTCATCGCCTCCATGGCAGTGACTTGGGCGCTATCTGTCCCTTTCAGCCCCACAAAACCCACTTCTCGCTCTCTCTCTCACACCAAATAACAAGCGCCTCGTGATACTGCTCCATCCGCAGGGCTGATCATCCCGAGCAGCACCATCGTAGTGGGCCAGACGATTCAGTTGTACCACCAACTTCTTTCCTCGGGAATACTTCTGGATTCGGTAGACAATGTCGTTCATTCTCTTTATCACCCGTACGGTCCTTGCACGGTGGTTGCAGTTTCAAGCAGCGCCGCTTGGTCCGGGTAGGGTGGTACAACCAAACCAGGTCACCGTGCAAGAATCCTTCGCTATTGCCTTTCCTGTCGTAAAGGGCCTTCTTGCGGTCGCTCGCCATCTGGATATTCTGACAAGCCATCTCCTGCTTGACATGGAAACGGTCCACCGGGTTCTCCACATACGTAGTTGCTTGTTGTTTCGCATTCAGGGGTGCTCCAAGAGGCCTGGTAACAACGGAAGCGTAGTTCTCAGCCGAAATTTAAGCTTGGTGGCGTTATCCCAGTGGTGTTGTGTGTTGACGAGCAGTAGGCCAGCAAGAACAGTGGCACCTTGACGTCCCAATGTCGCTGATGGCAGGTTACAACTTTCCTCAGATGCTCTTCTAGGTTCTTGATTTACCTCCCGAACATGCTGTCCGACTGCCGGTGTAGAGTTGTTGTGGCGGTCTTGTTCACCCCAAGTTTTTCCATTGCGTCCTTCATCAGTCGAGACTCAAAATTGGTGCCCTGATCACTGTGGCACTACAATGAAACCCAAAATAGGCAGATCAGTTGCTCCACGAGGCAGTCGGTGGCCCTCTTTGCCTTGTGGTTCGGGATGGCATTCAGATGCAGCCACTTGGTGAAACAGTCCAAGGTTATTATCAGGTACTTTTTGTCTCGGTCGGACACTGCGAATGGTCCAGCTATGTCGATAGCAATGCCCTCGAAAGGCACTCTGACGTTGTACTGCTGCATGCGACCCCGGCTTCTAGTTTGTAAGCCGCGACACACCGCGCACACGCGACATTGACGGCACCACCTCTCAGCATCTGCTCGGAACCTCAGCAAGTAGTACCACGGTCGGAGTTTGTCGATCTTTCGGTTTGCTTCCAGGTGTCCTCCTGAAGTACCGGCGTGCATTTCCTCCAAAAATTCCGGGACCTTAGTTCGGGGAAGTATCTACTGCTCCCTCTGCATCTTCCCATCGGGTGATTACCACACCCGGAAGAGCACGTCCTCCTTAAGGTTCTATGAGTCCATTGGGTCCAGGACGACTTGTACGTAGTGCTCCTTTTTGCGATGTCCTTCCACGTTGGTCTTGCCCCTGCCTCCACTTCTCTCAAGAATTGTCCCAAGTTTGCGTATTCCAGCTGCTCACTCCTCAGGCCTGCGCTATCCCAACCAACGGCAGGCGCTACTGTGTCCACCCTCACCGCTGCGGCACGCTCCTTCTCTTCCACTCTTATGCATTGGTCGCACTCTTCAGGGTAGAGTCTTCTGGAAATGGCGTCTGCGTTACCGTAGCTCTTAGCATTACGATGTTCAGGGGTGGGGTAGTACTCCTGCAGCCTCTGGACCGAACGAGCTGCCTGTACTTCCAGGTTCCTAAAGCTCAGTAGCTAAGTTAAGCGGTGTGGTCATTCCTCAGGTGGAATGGCCTGGGTCTTTATCACCACCAGTGACTATCGCCGTTTGAAGCAGTAGTTCTTCTCTGCGTTGGACAACGTCGTGGGCGTCCTTGACCTGGAATAGGACGCCTCCAGTGCAATGGTCGCTGGCGTTCAGCTGCTGGAAAGTGCCTTTAGCGTCCTCCGTCAACCCATAAGCCGGTGTTTCTCTGTCGGCCACGTGAGAGGCTTGGCGATGTTGGAGAAAATCTTTGTGAGGCGGCGGTAGTAGCTGCACAGCTGTAAAACAGTAACAGGAAGCGACGCAATTCTCGTTTAGCCTTTGGGCGAGGTCAACATCACACGGCTTGTGTCTTCTCCGAGTCTGTCGCCACGTCTGCTGGTGACATTTATGTGGCCAAATTAGTTGAGAAGAGCTGGCATTTCTCCGCGTTCAGCTTCTGGTTGGTTTCCTGCAGCCTCTAACACCTTGCTCAGGTTGTCGAGATGTACTTCGAATGTCTTGCCGACGATGATGATGTCGCCTAGGTGTAATAGGTAGGCGTCATAAGTCAATCCTCTCATTACAGACTCCATGAGGCGTTCGACGGCAGCTGGAGCGTTGCAGAGAGCGAAGGGCATAACACTGAACTGTCAAAATCTTTGGCCTTTTAACAATGCGGTGTTCCCTTTGACTCTCGGCTATAGAGCCACCTGCCCATAATCCAAATTCTGGTCCAGGGTCCAGAACCACTGCGCACCTGCAAGCGTGTACAGGGTGTCGTCGATCCGGGGTAAGGGGAAGCATACCTTCCTGGTGAAAGCATTCAGCTTTCTGTAGTCTGCGCAGAAGCATAGGGCGCGGTTCTTCTTCGTCACCAATTGTACAAGGAACACCAAGAGCTGCCAGACCCTTCAATCGTTCCTCTGGATCTCATTTCCTCCGGCATATCGCGTACCAGCGCTTCTTTAGCCAGCGAAACGCGTCTGCGAGCTTGCCGAATAGGCCGGACATCACCGGTGTCGATGCGATCCAGCGCCTGGTTTGTGCATCCGTAGTCGCTGTTAAGTTGGCTGAAGACTCGCTGGTATCCTCCCAGTAGTTGTCGAACCTTCCCGTACCTTTCTGCAGTCAGACAGCCGTCCACCCTCTCCAGTAAGCCTTCTAGCAGCAGCCGCAGGTGTTGCTTTGGCACCGGCTCTTGAGTACGGTCAATTAGAGTTCCGCTGACCAAGGGCGCACACGTTCCAACTTCGTCGCGGCCTGGATATCGTGATTGGTGTCTGTTGGATTAAGCAGCCCATCGGCACCTCCTCTCGGCACCGTAACAATGATCTGGCTGCACAAAGTCTGTGCACAGGTGTCTGCCAGTCCGGCATCATGTTTTTCGTCCACTGGCCTTCCAGTCATGATGTCACCACCATGTCTCACCTTCTCAGCCACCTTCCGTTTGACCACCCACAGGCACACGGCACTCCATCCTAAGGTCATCTGCAGTAGGGCCTCACTCTTCACCGGCAAAGTGTCACCCAATGCCGTAAATAGCTGGTATGGTCGGCTCGGTTTTCTCGTCGAAAAACCCCCGGCTACCTCAGGCTTGATGACGGTCTCGACTGTCCAAATATCCACAAAGACGCGGCACGGCTTCCCTCTCACATAACCGTCCGCGATGAGGCTGAGATCCATCCGTTAGCTGAGGGCGCGCAGTGTCACTCGAGGGGATATTGGTGATGGCACCCGAGTGCCCCTTGCCACGCCGGCCGTTACTCAATTCTGTGGGTGCTCTACTGCTGTGGGCACTCTCTCCCCCTCTAGGTGCCCCAAATGCATGCCGCGAAAACACACGCCATTAGGTCTTCGCCGGCGTCGATCATCTGGTCTTCGGACTCCATTGAAGCGCATACTCCTTGTTCTGGAAGTCGGAGTAGCCGTCATCTTGGCCACCTCCATCCTCAATGCGACCGTTTGTGTTTCGTGTGCTTGTAATCGCCGAGCATTTGGCACCGACTTATTTCGTGGTCACGTACCCCTTCAACGAATGTGTAGTTGGCTTCCTGTTATACGAATTCGGGTGGGAGATCGACCAACGCTTTGCTGGCCAGCTGTTCAATTACCTGGGCGAACTCATGCAGCGTCTCCCCTGGCTGCAGCATCTTAAGAGTTCAGTTTACTGCGGTAGGCTGCGGGCAAGCGGTGACTTCCGAAGTGGTTTTTCAGTTACTCCCAGATGTTTTAGGGCGCCGCCCACGTCTGGCCCACGTTCAGGACTTCTACGGACCATCCCTGGACGATGGCTGTTAGCTGTGTGGCCTCTTCTTCCGGCAACCCTTGTGTTTTGCCACTGTGTTCAATTGGCGGAGGAAGAGTTCGAAAGTTGACGTGCCGTCGTATTTAGGTGGTTTGATGTCCGCAGATGTGTCGCGTTTTGGCGCATCGGCTTTCATATCCTTCAACCTTCTTCTGAAGATGTCCTCCAACATGGCGTACAGGGATTTAGTGTTGCTGTCGGTCTGTCTCTCTAGGTCTTTTACGCGGTTCGCCAGTTCTTCGACACGGTCGTCCACCTGACCAACCGATTGGCCAACTCAGCAAAAACAAAAAAAAAAACAAAAAAACAAAAAAAAAAACAAATCGTCGGCCAAATGCTCTTCAAATTATTATGGCGAAGTCCTTGTTCGCAGCCTTCATTTCTGTGGCAAATTTGGCGTTCATATCGGTCTTTTTCGTGGCCAGACTCTTATTTGCTGTTTTCATCCTTCCGGCCAGGTTGTGATACGTCGTCTCCAACTTCACGGCCAGATTGTTATTTGCCGCTTCCGTCTTCGCAGCGAGGGTGTCATTCGCTGTCTTCATTTCTTTCCACTCGGCGGTGAGGTGAGTGAGTGATGATGAGTATAAGGGCGCTCAACTACAGAGGTCATCAGCGCCCTTTTTAAAAGAAAATGGTCATGGCAAAAGCCAGATATAAATCATTCTAAAACAACTCGGCGGTGAGGTTGTCGTTAGCCGTCTTCATTTCTTCCATCTTCTCTAAAATCTTTGCCAGTGCAGCTCCCAACGTAGTATCGCAATCTTGACATCAATTGTGACTTTATGGGTTCGTAAAATTAAAAGTCCTGTTGCAGAAATACAAAAACGTCCTTTAGTTCTGTAGAAAGACAATTTGTACACCCTTGCAGGCTCTAAAAAGGTCGTAACACTTCCGAACGCTTAATTCCAGGCCATATCCATACTGCACAATTAACAGTTCTTGACTCGCCTCGGTACATTTCAAATGTCCATTCATATAATAAACAGCCCACTGGCTCGTAACTGCAACTCCTAGCACCTCCCTGCCGACTATCTGTCGACAAGTTACACTGCTGCATTTATATCCGAGCCGCTGTTTCTCGAAAGCTGCCGAAGTTACACGATATTTCGTGGCGTAGCGAGACAAGGGGAGACTTGTCCAGACATCTCTCTGTCTCTTTCTCCCTCTGTTGTTTTCTCTTTCTCTCTCGGCAAGTGCCTAAGCGCTCATCGGCTCCATGGGTGTGGCTTGGGCGCTATCTGTCTCTATAAATCCCCGCTTACCTCTCTGTCTCTCGCCATAAATCAAGCGCTTTCCGACAATATATGGATATGCACTTCCACGATTTATGTATTAAATAAATAGAGAAAAGTAAATTTGGTTTAAAGTCTATTAAGTTTTCCAATTCTGCTGAGTTATTATTTTAATAATTTGTTTATGTTTCTTAATGTCTAGTTTTAGTCAATTGCCTCAAATTGGACATAACTTTAACTCAAGATCAACTATTTTATACTTTATACCTGGAAGACAGGCCATTGGTAACAATTTTGAGAAATATGATACGATTTACTGGAATTTGAAATGCCTGCTCCATCCATAATTAGAGCATAAATGTTACGCAGTAAATTTTATAAGACAGCGTCTGTCGATAATACTGCAGAAGCACGTTTATCAGCCAGTTCTTCAAATTAGAATAAGTAATGGTTGCTGAAAGGTACGGCCAAGTCTACAAGAATCTAAGAGGAGAAACGTAATGGAACGACAAACCCCATCTAGATCGTTCAATCATATAGTGTAGCATTTAAATTTGATATTGTTCTGACCAAGATTGGTGTATGATTTACTGGAATATGGTCCAGAGCGATATTTGAGTTCTTCTAAGTTATTTTGAACGAGGTGCACAAAGGTGAAGCAATTATCTCAGACAGGGTTATTGCGAAAATTACACAAACATTTGGCTATTGTAAATAGACAAAACTGTACTACTAAACACAGAAAAATATCCACCTACTAACTGAGTAGCAGCTAGTTCAACCCTTCATTTCAGTTTGAGCAGATCTATCGTGTAAGGCAAACCTTGGGCTTATTCCTTGAACACAGTGCTAGACGTAAGGCATGTACGTGTGCCTTAATAGTGTTACACGTATTGAGAGCAACCAATCTGGTGCCAATGGATGGTGATGTTTACCTCTATTATCAACATGAAACAGTGTCTGATTACTATTCTCAAATTGTTCTGTGATTTCTAAGAGGAAATTGTCGATATATGTGGATATTTGGATAGATTTGTTGACAAGCACTCTAGAATTTGACATTTTGTCCTTGCTTATTATGGTTCCTTAACCCCTATGTCTCTCAGCGTCCAATTGTGTTTTTGTGAAGTGGTATTCTACTTTGCTCAGAGGTCTTTTTATGAGGCTAGCGGTTCTTTAACGTGCTGTAAATATGCTACACAAGACAACGGGCTTAACCCCCTTCCGAAGGAAGCCATGCTAAAGATTTTTAAGTTCAATAAAATTCATCACCCTTCACCGGGTATGAACCCGCAACCTCGGAATCCAGATAACAGATTTCCCCTAGTCTATGTATCATTTGCTATGAGTAAGTTTGTCAAAAATAATTATTGGTGGGTGCGGCGTGGTAAGAAATAGGTAAATTATTTTTATGTGCTTCGTTGGTAAATATTGCTAGAATATGTAAAAGCGAAGGCAAATGATTTAAACGTTTATAATAATGCTAATAGTCGCCAAGATTGGCGTTTTAGTGAAATCACAAAAAATTAGATTACAGTAATAAGACTAAATTACAATTAAATTCCTTTTAACATAAAATACGTTATTATGTATACTAGTTATATCTCTCCTCAATATATAACTTTCCTTCAGTGAAAAATGAATCTGTATAACCGGTCCACAACTACACGTATCGACAAAACCGTTTTCTTCCAAAACCAGGCAATAATATTCAACATATTGAGTGATGCCTCTCACAAGATAGCAGATTCAAACATAAAGAACATTATATTAGGTTTAACCCACACTATATATATGAAAGATGTTTGGCACATAATATAGCACAATTTGACTTACCTTTATGTTAATAAATTACGAGTAGCTAACGATTGCAGCAAACCATTGAAATTTCCAAAAATCAATTTTCCAAATCATTCACTCATCTGCTGTCCTTTGCGATGTTGACAGCTTACATCTTGTTACCCATACATGGATGTCCACTTGTCCTTTAGAGAAAGAGGCCCCTCAAGTTGCTACCTCGTTTGCCATATGTGAACAACACAAAGAGAGAGCAATACCATATGTATAATAAACATATGCAAAAAAAGATGTTTCGATATTCCGTGAATACCTACTCACACCTCCTAACACTAAGGAAATACATAGTGATAGTAATATAAAATATGGAGGCACTATTAACATAATCGGCATACCCCAAGTACACATGGATAGTGCCAATGTGCTCTAGCCACAGTATAAGCGCTGTGGTATCAGGTATATTGGTGCTATATGTGAAGTGAGTGAGTGGGGTTTAAGAGCCTGTCGACAACTACAGTAATGATTATACATTGTTATAGTTTGAGCCCGGTGTGTATAGAGTACTATGCATTATATCACTTGACATTATAAACGCTTATGCTCAAGGATGTATAGTAGCGCCATAATCAGTCAGTGGTGGGACTCTCCCCTTTCCTGCAAATCAAACCTTTTTTAATTAATGTGTATTAGTTCATTTTTATACGTTTGTGTATAATAGCGATATGGTTCCACACCTACTGCACAGCCGTAAACCTCTCGACTGTGATACTTCGCTTGCTGCTGGTGGTCTACTTCACTATCTGCAAGCGGCCCGACAAAATAACCGGCATCTGTCATGGTCACCTTTGGATGGGTGCATATCCCGAAGTCAATAGCCAAAACAGAAAGCACCATTTACCAATATCGTTACCTCAAACGCTTGCGTAATACTAAACATATAGGTACCCAGACGATTTACTCTCCGTGCGGTTAGACCTAGCGGCCTATTCTCACCCCTAACAGGCTCAGGCATGAGCCATAACACTTCAACGGTAACTGCCACTTTTGAATTTGACCTTTTTTGATCTTCTTGAGCCTCTCAAGAATATTATACGTATTGTTTAAAAATGCTTTAAAGATTAAAATAATTATTGAATAATTCGAAACATTAATTTGCTAAACATGGGGGTTTATGTGTTAAGTGACGTTTTAGTTCTGTTTATGCTAAACAATCAATATTAAACATTAGTGTTGAAAACATCTGAGGCTCAATGTTTAAATTTATTGAATTTGACATTCCTGCTGTTGGTGACTACTTAGTAATAAAGTTTACACAAATTGAGCTGTGTGGACAAATACAAAAAGGCTTCAGCTAAGTGCTACAAAAAATGTACACAGTGGTGCTATTAATAGCAATGTTACTGTACTCTGGTCACCTAGATCCGGAGTAGATGTTAATAAATCACGTTTGTGTATCCTTCCACCGGACTGTAAGTGAATGGGTACAAAAGCACATCTCTTCTTCATGATTTGCCTTATGGGTATTCCATGCATCTAAGCTTTTATAAATAAATTCATTTATGCAAGAGACAGACCGAATCATGTGAATTGTGCACAAAGTTGTATATTAAGGAGTAAGTTAGTATAACGTATCGGAACTGTGCTAGTTTATAAATAACAAATGAAACAACACTAACTCACGTTATTCAATGTTGCATTCGGAAAAGGGCTGCACATCCATGTCTAAATCAGGGTTGGAATCTTTCGAGGAACTGTGAATGATATTGATAAAAATTAAACTGTCCACCACATTGTCAGTAAGGCCAGTGATCCGCCGTGTACATTCTTCTTTGAAGACGTGTCATCTACCTGCCACATCTCAAGTGCCTGAGTATGAGGATAAACTGCTGGATTTACTTTACACCTATGTGTTTCGTTTGTAAGCGAGGATATTTGGTAATAGTGCATTCAACCACCAGAATAAAACCACGGAAAAATTGTATCCCCAGGGAAGAAAATGCAATATTTTGTACTCATATTGACTTTTTACCTCTAACTGCTGTTTCAAATATTATGTCAAATAAACTATCAGATAATAGTGAGGTTCAGAAAAACTGTTAGCTTGTGATTTGCAAGTAAAACCTCTCACTTCTAACCTACAAGTATACCTACCGTACCATTTGACTAATATATATAAATAAATGTATATTTCTGATGTAAAACGGTGATATTGAATAAAACATGAGTAAAGTGTGGAACCATTTTGAGGAAGTCGTTACATGGCATAAATTACTCAACCCAGTTAATGAAGTTGTTAAAGTATATTATTAAGTTGTGTGTTTTAAATAGAAATGAACTGTGTTTTAAAAATTTTGTGTTACGTTGTTACGTTTTCCTTTGTCGCTTAACGTTTTTCAGTTCTACACGTTTCATTCAGACTGGCGGGACTTCACAGGCTACTCCATGAAAATTCAAGATGTACATTTTATTTGTCGTGTAAACAGCTTTAATATGTGGTATTTAAATGATTATTATCAAAGCCATTTGGAGGAAATCACATACTTTAAAATATGTTTCATATAAAGAGTAGTCTGAGGGGTCGAGGAATTTACAAGGAAATTCATAAAACCCTCAAATCTTAATGTTGCAGCTTTGGAGATACGGAACTTATAATTGTGTATTACAATGGTTTCTTGTCTATGACTTGTGGTGTGCACATACACGCATCTCCTACACACATGAACACACAAAATTACGTATAACTTTTTCTGAAAATGTGTTTGAGTGTTCGGGTGCAGTACAATAATTTCTAAACCAAAATGACTTGTTTTTATATAATTTGTACGGAATTTTCTTCTACATCCTTATTTTTCTGTCTGCTGAACTCAACGTTTTGCGGAAATTTGCTCATTACACATTTCAATGTGGTTCAAGGGCAGTTCAGAAAACCGAACCATGCCAGATAATTTAAAAGCACTTCGCAATCTGTTGTTGCTGAAATTCCATAATTATCATTTTACATTAAAAACAACTGAACAGCCACAGCACTTTAAAAACGACCGTTTAAAACGTTCAAGCCAAATAATAACAGGTATCTTAGAAATGGCTATTAAAATTACAAGTATTAATTTTTAATTCTATATTGGTTACGCGTCTGCCTAACTATTATGTTTTACTTCTTGTGCTGTATTACGTAATATTCCTTCTGAGGGAAGCGAACTTCGAGTGCTATTTCTAGAAACTTCAAAGTACATCTATTAAAAATTTGATGTGTTGCACTCATACTACTTTCTCTCTCTTCTACAAAATATTGTCACAAGCGCCTATACATCTTTCTATTTTATATTACTTTGGATAAACATTTGCAGAAGTTATTGTACCGCTAGCAGCTTCCTTGTAGCTGCACGGAATGTGGAAAAATGGTAGGCTCTAGGCAATGACCAAATATTTTAAGTCTATATGCTATATGATGTCTATGGAATTACTTCTATGGCCAAGAGATAAAGCAGAAATTAATAGTTTGTTTCTAAATAAGAAAATTTAAATAAGTAATAAAAACAATGGTCCATTCCATAGCAAATTATTTTGACAAAATGTAGGTTTTAAGAGATTTTACGTGCAGTAATATTTTGTGTATTTCTTACTGTTTGCCAGCTATGGAAACATCATTCAGAAGATAGCGGCCTTTTGAAGGCATTCCAAGAAACTTCAAGAAATGTATATATGTATTATTATTACTATTACTATTATTATTAGTGCTATTATTAATCTGCTACGAGAACCCCGGAAATGTTTTATATTTAACCGAATACTTCCCTTCTGAGTTAAGCTGCTCACATACAAACACAAAAAAAGGCCTACGCAAACATGGATCTTTTTAAATAAAATTTTTTGGATGTATTATCGCTGAAATCTGGGCATCAGGTTTGAGTGGAATGCAGTTACCTCTAATAAGTAGAAGTAAACAGTAGGAAATATAATGTATCAAAATACAGTGATGTTGCTTGAAACACACTTTTTAACTTTCCTGCCCGATCCGGTTTACTTGTTTCTTGTTTTTATATTAGAAAGGAAGGTATGCACTTTGGGAGATATTGAATGAACCTTTACAAGGGAAAGGACAGACAAAAGAGCACCTTTAAGATTCTTTTGTTTTCTGCGTTTTTAAGAATCACTTTAAATGTTTTATATACCACACCCTCCTCCACATGCAAGTTACAACCAAACTAAATAACCGTTCCTCAGTTGTGGGTCTTACCTTGTTATTCTGCATCTGCTGGAGGGTAGCAATTCCACCCCTTACTCTATTCTTCACGCTCCGTACAGTGCCCCTGACGCTCCCATTAGTTGAGAATGGTTCCTTTGCGTGCAAGTAATCCCTAATACTCACAAAAGTCTCTATTTCTTCTTCTTTACTCCTAGGTGCCGGTTCACCTTGTCACTGCCATGGAGTCGAAGCCGGGACCCCTAGCACGGCAGGCAGGAGCTCTACCGATTGAGCTACGGGGCCAGCCAGTTGTTCTTGTTGTTTCTTCTCTTCCGTTTCCCTTTTTCTCTCTCTTCATAGGTCTCTTCTTCTTAAATAGAAGACGGTAAGTAGTCATATTCCTTCCCTTCTGGTACTTCCTCTCCATTGCTGGTGCTGCAGGCGTTTTGTCGCAGCGTTCAGCTCACAGGGAATCTCAGCTGATACTACCTTCATTGGCATCGCTGTGCAGCTTCTGCACCACTGCTCGCTAGACTCCCGGTGCACCAATGGGCTCCGGCACTGACGTTAACGTACCAGAACCAGGTCTGGCCTTCACCAGTGGAAGGGGTAAGAAGTAGGATAGTATGTAGTGTACACTCGCGGGGCGACGAGTTCCAAGTTCTTTCCCTCTCTCTCCAAATGTACAATCACATACCGATGACTTCAGATGGACTAGTAGCCAACTAGTGCCCAAGTTAACCTGGAAAAAATATGTAAGTTTTAAGAAAAAAAGTTTATTATATTAATGGTTTTATATGTACCTTTTATTTTATTGATTTTTCGTGTTTGTGTATGTGTGTGTATGTATGTGTGCGTGTTTGTTATCATGTTATAGGCTCATTAATAGAGAAATGTTTGTCACAACTGGAAATTTGTTTTCTCTATACAGGTTGAAAATTAGGCACAGTTTTGAAATGTAGATAATTAATAGCGTGTTGAGTGTCTAAACATATCCTTTCATGCCATTTGTAATATAATGTACACATTAGAATAAAAATCCCTCTTCAGTATTTGGCAGCTACCATTTTTAATTTGAAATAAGTATAGAGATAAATGTAAATTTAGAACAAGAAGTATTCCTAGATTATTAGGAAAACAAACACTGTGGTAGCCAAGGTAATGCAGAGAGATCATCTGTTTCCCGTGTAAACACGATAAACCATTATAGGGATTGATCAGGGATGATCTGTGGTTTCCAGCCCCTCCTCAGGGAATATCTAAGCCCGCAGGTGTAAGGCAGCTGGCTGTATGACCCGCCAAAGAGGAGTTTCATAATCTATATGATAGTAGCTCTGCCTTCTGCTATCATTTCAAATCAAGTCGGACACACTTAATATCCTCTCACCTACCCCCCTCCCATGGGCACCCGTCAAGGGCATAGGCCTAAATTTAATGTCTCCCATGGGTTGGAAGCTAAATCCTTTGCCATATGCATTGGGGCACTTGTTTACCGAAATACAAGTGAATATATCTAGTACCGTATTTCGGATTACAAAGGGATAACTTTTATAGCCTTCTATCAGTCGGCTAGGAACAAAATACGTGTAATTTAGAAAATACCTTTCAACCAAAAATAAATACGAAACCAAACTTAAAGAAAGTGAAATTAGAAGCTTATTTAGGTAAATAATATAACCAATATCATTGCTCAGCTGGTTGGGAATCAATTACTTGAGATTAAGAGAAGAAATGGGCTCCTAAACACAATTTTATGACATTTGACCTCTGTACTGTAATTAACACCTCTTATCTTGCTGTGTTGAACAGATGGCCGCGTACACGCTTATACATGAGGATTATAGAGGTGTGGCGCCTTTTAATTATATATATATTCCAAATCACTTAACTACCAGGACACACTAAAAAGACGAACAATTTAATTCCCGGACATTAATGTAACAGATTACGAAAATGGATTTGAATAGACAGCAGACCTGCATTATGGGATGCATTAAAAGAAAAGCTATAAAGCTAACATTCAACAGAACAGTAATACAACTTTTTATACGTATATTTATAATAAACTCGAATCGAACATGTTCAAGTAATTCTCGATTCTGGATGAATAATTAATGCTTGAGTGTATGATGGCCACCATAAATGGAATAAGAAATCATGCTCTGTTAACCGCATAACTTTCTCTAATCGTTATGTTAGAAAATGTTCTTCAAAAATTTTATTCTTGCACTTCATGTTGAGATAGATGTTTACAAAACTGGCCTTTAACATGTTGCCGTACGGGTACAAGGGAATAGGTTGATACATTAGGCCTTAGCTATAGTCAAATATTTTATGATATGGTCGTGTATAAAGGCTTTAATATTCTGTTTTCTTTACATGTCTGGGACATAAATAGACGAATAACAACATGTCATGTGAGAAAAGTATAAGTGTTGAAAAATTCAATTAACTAATAGTTTACTTCACACACATATAGCATTTTACATAAATGCTATGTATTACCTTCTACATTTTTTGTGATGTAAGATTTTTTGTCTTTTACGGTTTACCAGTTGTGCAAAGGTCATCCAGAATGAAGAGGATTTCCGAGAATATTCCCAAGGAGTTCAAGATTTACTACATCAGTTATAATTATTTGTCACAAACTTCGCTTATATTTTAAGAAATTGATGAAAATGTCCACAGAGTTCAATTGAGACTGGTTTCGTAAATGATAAACATTTTCAATCATCTCTTTCGTTGTCACCATTACGTTCCCTAGATGTAATATTTTTGTGTGTATTACCAGACTCTGAAAAGGAAACAAACATACATGCAGAAACGATTGGCGGTATTTCGAAACTCAATACGCAATGTCTATTTTAAAACACTTTTTCCCTGACCATTAAATCTATCGGATAATTTAGTTGCTTTAGTAATTTAACTGTTGGATTTATTTCATGGTTAAATAGCCAAAAATGATCTGACGCGGCCAATTTTTCAGTCTGATTATACCTAATATTTCGAAAATATTCATTCGTTCTGGTTTCACAATTATGTTTGGTCATTCGAATGTGAAAATGGTTGCATTCTAAAAAGTTAAATTGACAAATGCTAGATCTTTTACCATCGGGAGTTTTTATCTTTTTTTAAAGAAATGTATCAAATATTATATATTTTATTTATTTTTAGGAACCGAAGTAATGCCAAATTCTTTACAAATATCCTGAAAATGTTTATTAACTCAAAGATGTTAAGTGTATTTTTTAAAATTATATTCGTAACTTATTTTTAAAGTAGAAGCAACATTACATTTTTATATTTAAGTTTCTCAATACTATGTATTGTATCCTTTTAAAACCATTAATTAAAATGGTATTAATAATGTGTTTATATTCTTTTTTAAACTCCTCTTCATTTAGGAGTATATTTATTAACCTATAAATCAAACTGTTAACAGCAGCAAATTTATATGAGTAGGAGATCACCCATTGATAAACCAGAATTTTTTTAACAAAGTGACGAATAATATTGAAAAGACTTCCACCCATGGAAATCATCTATTAATCATCTATTACTTCCTCGTGAAAATCTATAGAACACAAGCATTTTTAGGACTATAAACAGTTTTTCTCTAGAACTATTAGGAAATATGGCAAGTACGTCAAAGTAAACAAGTTTAGCGTTCTTAGATAATACTATACTGCTGAACAGCCGTAAGAGCTTTTATATACTCAATGTGTGTTTCAATGTACATACCTACAAGCAAGCTTCGTGATGAGTTCTCGATGCTGAAGTGATGTTACATAGGGGAAAACAGTTAATTTAAATTCATTTCTTTATATATTTGTAATAAAATCTACTGAATTTGGAAAGAATGTTAATTATCAACTCACATTCTTCTGCTGTAGTTGATTTTTGTTCCTTCAAGCTCGTAAATCCTTCTGCTGCTGCGGACAATGATATAAATAAAATCATTATAATTCCTGAGCATACATAAGAATCTTACAGATACAACTAAAATAACTTCACAAATGCAATTCTCTATATAGTCAGAAATAAAAGCTGCAAAATTATGCTTATATACTGCTAAGCATTATTTAAAAGCAAATTAACGCAATTTGTTATAATCCAAACTAAAAATATTATATCTGATAGTTAAAGTATGTAACTATTGTATTATTAAACATGAATAATTGCATACAAACATTTGCTATAATAATTCACTTGTAATATCTTTCACTAATCAGATAATTGCAGTATTGTATACTCGAATAATGTTGAGGTATATTTCTTGCCTATTATTTACTTTAAATATCATATAATAATACCTGATAATGGTTATTTCGGATCCCATTTGTAGCCACGTAAGTCTGAATATACGTAATTGTCCTTATCTTAATGCAGCATTACTTTTATCGTACTAAACATGTTTAATTATCTTAGTTACAACAGAGCTATCATTTGTCTTTCATATGTTTTGTTTTAATGACGCAATATCCACTACGCCATCTTCTTAGATATACTATTAGCACCAAGTTTAACAAAATAATCACACATAAATTTGACATACCTAAATAAAATAATATATTCAACTACAAAAAAATATTTATTATTATTATATATCACTGCTTGAATTGTTGCTGTAATTTTGTTCAGTTTCATCTCGCTTTAGCGTGTTTTGATGTAAGTGGTGTTATTTTGATTTTACGATGCTTAAAGTGGGTCAAGAAGAGCATAGAGGGCCTTGTACCACCTAAAGGCCAGCTGCACTCTCGTTAATTCAAAGCTGTAGTTCTACGCAATAGTTTTTAAAAGTTTACCATTTTACATTTGACTATTTTTTCCAATCTTTTAATAAACTGTTTTGTATTGAATTAGAATATACTCTTATTTACTACATGCGAATAATAAATCAAGGAATTCAATCCAGAAAATGTTGATTCGAAATATTTCACTGGGAATACATATTTTGAGGCGCCTATGTAAGAATTCTAATGTCATGTACTTACATATAATTAACTCTCCTGTTTCGAAAACTATTCTTGCAGGGCGCTTAGTTTTAAAATTCATTTTAATCCAGTTAACCATTGACAAAACGCTGATAATTTTCTTGCACTTGTAAGGGAATATTGCAATACAGTAGGCTTCAATCAAGTCAGATCTAAGATCACAATACTCACTATGTGATACTCCTGGACCTCCATTACTTTCCCATGGCCAAGAGATACAAAAAATGTATATTATGATCTTCTGTATATCTGTATTCTTCAACAAGATGTTCTTAAACTTCTTATTCCTATATCTACTTCATATCTTTGGAGATAAACTTTCTCTTATTGCCAATTTTCATGTACGTGCTCAGGAGTAGAGGAATGCAACAGACTGCAAGGCTAGTAACAGTTTTCGATTCACTACCCAACTTAGCTCTAAGAGTAAAGATAGATATTTCCTTTAATTGTATAGCTTGTTAAACGTAATTTCATTGATTTATAATTACGGCATAACTAAGAAAAGCTACGCAACGCCAATATTTCAGCAGTTAACTGTTTCAGCCGCAGTATGACTAACAGCTTGGAAAATCAGATCTGCCACCCAACTTCTGAAAAAAAAAAAAAACTCAAGAACTAAAGCAACACTACTACCGCACGCAGTTATTCTTCATTTGCTCAATCTATACCAAATAAAGGACAAGCTTTAATTATTGAAGCTGATGACAGTTTATCGCTCAAAGAATATGTATTAGCTCTAGGCAATTTAGTTAATTCCACAAGTATTAGATTCGTATCACGTATTTCTGACAAGAAAGTTTGCATCAACTTGACAAACAAAACCTTGGTGGAAGACATAACCTCAAGATTTTCAAGGATCAAAATTAATGACATAGCCTTGGAAATCAGATATCTCCTTACTAAAAGTAAAAGTGTTATAATATCTAATGTGTGCCCGGTGATTCCAAATCAGGTCATTGAGGAAAATCTTTTGAATGAAGGTATTGAAACGGCTTCTGCAATTTCCTACATCCGAGCAGGGATACCTATATCAGGGCATACACATATAATGAGCTTTCACCGAAAAGTTTATGCAAAACCTGATGTTTTTTTATAAATTGCCTGAATCCATGCCAATAGAATTTGAAAGCACCACGTACTGGATTTACTTTTCATCAGATGCCCCGACCAGCTTTCTCTACAAAATGGAAGAACATTTTGCAAAGCAATGCAAATTGTAATGGAAATCTCCTACTGAACAAGAAATTCCGAAAACACAAGAAATGTAATTCCTAAAAAAAATCTGTTTAGTATCGAACCAAAGAATGTTACAACGCAAGAACCAGTCATTCACGATTCTAATGGCCAAATAACTGAAAAATAAAAAAAACACTTTTAGTGAATGCATAACAATGTCAGAACTGGAAATCTCAAAAAAACCTACCCCTATGGAGGCTGCTCAGACTATTTCAATAAAGAAAATGGAATACAAGGATACTCCTCTTAAAAGACCCATTTCTACCTCAAGACTGCATTCAGAAAGTGAGCAACAATATCTCAGACTCAACGGTAGAATGCAACGAAAATCAGTCAAGCAATATAAAACCAAAGAAGGTCCAACATACACATAAGAAAACTAAAACAGACTTTACAGCAACGCTAGACAGTCAACTCTCTCCCGTTAGAATATTAATGGAACAAAGCCCAGAAAATTACAATTTGGACTTCCAATAGCTCAAGAGTTTTGTAGAAAACACAAAAGGAACGCCAGATACAGCGGCCATAGCTCTCAAATATACAGATAATCTGGAAAATCTTTTGGAGACTATTAAAAACTATCCACCCATCACTGACAAATAAAGGAATTAAGAATCAATTCACACCTATTGGAAAGAAGCTAGGTCTAGAAATAAACAAATCTAGAATTCCAGAAATTCCTGGAATATAATTTAATTCTGTCTAGTGCGTTGTTTGTCTTGTTATTTAACTTTTATATATCTAAAAAAAATGGGATGTGCGATATTGCAATGGAACCTCCGAGGTTTTCGAATGCAACATGTGTGTTTGAATATTTTGATTAAAAATCGCCTGCCAAATGTGATTTGTTTGCCGGAAACCAACTTTAGCGACCACGGCATACCAAACATACCTGGGTATTTAATTTATTATAAGAACACAGCAACAATTGTTCATGTCATTGGTGGAGTAGCTACCTTCATCAAAAATAACATAACTCATAAAGAAATAACATTAACTACTCTCCTTGAAGCAGTAGAAGTATAAGTAATAATGCCAACTTTTTCTGTATATGTAATGTATGCTTACGTAAGAGTTATTGAAAATATAATACCAATTACCTAATTCTTTCTTACTCCTGGGTGATTTGACTGGTCACAATATACTATAGGGTTGTAAGAAATCTGACCGAAGAGGTAAACTTATTGAATCTATATTAGAGCAAAAATCTAAATTAGAGCAAAGAATCTATATTACTTAATTCTTCTCAAGATACTCACTTTGACCTTGCCCACGACTCTTTTAGCAGTATTAACTTGTCAATAACTTCTCCCAGCAATGCTCATCAATTAACCTGATCAGTTTATAATGTCCCTTATGGCAGCGATCATTTTCCGATAATTATAACCATGGACAATAAAACTTCTGAATTCATGAAACATCCAAAGTGAACAATTTGAAAAGCTGATTGGGCGAAGTCGGACCAGCAATTCACAACTCATCATTTCTCCTTATTTTAAACGTTCAATAAGCATAACAACGCCTTAGCATCGCAAAACAACCATCCCCATCGCTTTTCTGGCTGACGGGACCGAAATTGTCAGGCTATCTATGGAACATACACCAAATATGTTGTTATGGTCATTTTATGGTTTCCACAGTATGCTGGAAATTGGTCTCATCACGAAAATGACGACTCAAAGTAAAGGCACCCTCGAATTTTGGTTAAACTGTTCCAAATACAACATTGAAACAAAAAGACTCACACCCCTCTTGTCCAACATGAAAAAACCGGCACTCACTGAGCCAACAACTCCTTCATTTTGAACTTATCATGCAACATAATATGAATTGCCGTTCCCATTGACACACCACTGGCATCTGTTTACATTGTAAAGCCTGTTTGAGAATCACCGAGAATCATATCGTGAAAGTTTCCAGTGACTCCATCGGTTACATCGACGGGCGTTATCAGCGCTTATCAAAAACAGATATTTGATCACGCTTAAAGCAGATGTACCAGTATCTAAATATTGCCATAGATGACAAAAAGATCCCATAAACAGCCCAAGCTTTGCTGTTACCTCCTTGCAGGTATCCAAAAGTAACACGAGAATCACTTTGCGGTACTACACTTGCTCCATTTTTGCAAAAAACCCGTCGAACGGGTATCTGATGAGACTGGAGAAACCTGACACATGAATCAGAAACAATTTTTTTTGGCAGTGAATAACACATGGCAGTATATGATGTTAACTCCAACGCGGCTTGGTAACAATATATATTTTGATACATTGGTACTTATTAAGCAGATCATAAAATAATTTGCAGTACTTAAGGTTTATTAGATTCCATAGCATTTGTGCTCACACATAAAGACTGCAACATTTTCCTTTTGATTTTCAAACTAAATATTAAATACGTAAATATTAAGTTTCTAAGTGAAGGGCAAATACGAGAAGAAATTAACTTAATATTGGGTATGTAAAAAACTGAACCTGCTGACAGTGAAGTAAACTAAGTATAGTAAGACAACTTCACTATTTCCTAATCTTATTCACAATCCTTGGAACTGCTTTCAAAGCAACATCTGCTTCATTGGGTGCCTAAAACCTCTGCTTCTATTAGCTGCCTCAATCTATGGGGCATGGATGATATTAAATAGCTATGTAAATGTTACAAGAGCATACCTGTTCCCAAGCATCTTGATTCCTCATAACCTCTTTTACCTTGAGCTCTGATAGTCCACAAAAATAGGAAGAAGCTAGAGTTCTTCGCCATGTTCCCATCATTTAAACAAGTGTTCAGTAACTACTACAATAAACCCCGTAGTGGTTTATTTGCATGTATGAACACTGTAATACTAAATACTAACCCAAAGTGCTGTTTATTATATTAAATATTTAGTTCGTAAGGTGGAAAGAAATGAATCATCTGGTATTTTTAAGAGCTGGTGTTCTATATGAAAGCTTCCAATTTTGACCCCCATTTGTGACTTGTGAAGGCATAATTAAACTACTTATTGACCTGAAAGATAGCAAAATTCAGCACACCATTAATACTAATGGAAGCTTTTTAGTTATTAAAAAGTTTAAACTATAAGTTTGTTATTACAGAAGAAATTCTCAGTTTGGCTCTGAATTCCGGCAGTTTAGTTTGACTCTTGATCTCAGAAATTTTAATGATGTCTCTTTGCTTTCATAATTAATATTTCGTTGGTTTCATACATCCAAAAGAAATTTGTAAAATATTTGTAGCTCATTAGGTTTCATAATTTCTTTATTCTCAGTATTTAGTGACAGAGGTGATGCAGCGAAAACTTGCCAACGAAACGTGCACAGAACTTCGACACTACTTGGATATAATCGCGCTGTCTCGGTGTCCTGAAGGTCAGATGGCACCACTTCTCCGCACTTTCTATCTCTCATACTGTCTGCACCTGCATTACAATGCAGTGGCAAAGAAATGTCCAGCAAAACTAAGACAAAGGGTATTTAGTTAACTGAAGAAAGAGGAGCGATACCAACCGAAAGTAATAATTTAGCTATCTACCTGAAAAAACAAACAATGTTAACATAGAGAAAAGTACCTCTGAATAAAATGAATGAATTTCTTTAAGTGGAACATAGAGCCTACTGAATCGCGCAAGCTCGAGGCTTGTAGGCAAGGGGTTGGGAATCAGATGTTTCCTGATCAGAGAGATTCCGGGATGAGTGATCAGACGAGTGCCGGAAGTGAAAGTACGAGAGAGATGACGTGATAAGAAAGATGTTGGAGCAATCATTACGAATGGCGGCGGGGAAAACCGTAGTAACCGGAGAAAACCCGCCTAGTGTCATGTCCACCACACATCTCAATTTGCGGTTGGCTTGGTGAGGGCCAAGCCGTCTAACCACTCAGCCATGGCGCGGCCCATTTGAATAAAATAGTGAAATAAAATTTAAGGCACCGAGAAACTTAAGTAATTCCCTGGTTTGGTTTCATTGCCCAATTTTGATTATAAAAGAAGCATCATGGCTATACAATATTATATTATACACCAGTAAATAAAACTTCAAAACTACGCAGAAAAAATAGATCCCCTCAGTATAATATACTCATTCACTGCGATGTCCACACTTCGAAACTTCAAAAGGTTCCGATTTCGTACCTCGGCCAGAGTGAGTTACCTGAATAAGAATTTTTCGCGGTTTTTCCTTATCCTGAAAGTGTAAAGCTCTATGAGCCCTCTGCTGATTTGAGCATTATTTCACCCATTTCATTCATCGTCCGGTATGACTTAACGTTGGAGAACTTAATTTAAAAAAAGGTAAAAAAAAAACTCCAAATGTTGTTGTGTACTGGACCCCTGAAAGAGGGACAATAACCCTGCAACAGTCATAAGATATTGGTGTGTAAGTTACAGTACGACAATAGTTCTTTCCGCGTGAGGTAGACTGGCAAGCTTTTGTTGCGATCAACAGATTCTCTAATGACAAGTTACCTGCTTCTCTTTCTATTATATTCCAAGGTTTTTATAATGTTGTCTGAGTGTTGAGTCAGTTTCTCATAATTCAATATCTGGGTACTTCTATTACCTCTTTTAGAAATTTACAATATTATTCTGACATAGTGTTTTGATTCTAGCTGCTAATTACTTTTCCTAGCATAGTTCTCTTTTCTGCTTATGTGAGCTCTTAATTCCTAAAGCGATGCGGATGTTGCCTCTTTTGAAGTTAGGTTTTGTTAAATTTTACTGGGAAGAAAGGTTAAAGTGAGTTTTGAAACAATGAAGAAAGCTACAGTACTTATTATTGGTTCCATTTGTTTGTTAAGGGGAGCCAGAACGGTATTCGGGGGTGACATTTCACAACATGACTTATTGCCAAAATAATCTCCCCTGATGTTTCTAGAAGCCTATAACGATATTTATTTTCCTGTTCCATAGTTTTAAAGGTCCTAAATAGACTCGTTTTGAAAAGGCTGCACAGAAAGCCACGCCCCATATTAGCTATTTGTAACTGTGTTCTCTCCTTGGTTGTAACCTTATTGAAGCTATATTCCAGATCAAACCCTTATTAGGAAAGGAAATCCTAGTTTTTTCTATTAATATTAATCTGTGCATCTGATGTTAATTCTTCCATGCTTTGTTTAGTATGTTTTGAATTACTAGTGCTGTTTCAAAGATGGGAAGAAGCAATAATTTTGGTGTAAGAAATCGGCAAGGGAGAGAGTATAAACAGTTTAAGTAATCCCGATTACATAATTAAAGAGTTACAATACCTAAAATGGAGAAAGTGTGGTAACACATGACAATATATTGACTTCGGCAAACCCAACTTCAAACATTGGCAATGAATGTGAATTGAAAATTGGTTCTTCAAGGAAAGAATTGGTTTCTTCATTGTATAATGGCAGTGATGGCAATTTAACTAAAGTAAATAATCAAATCAGATAAATAATTTTTCAGTTAGTAGACATAGGAACTATGTATAGCATAAATTTTGTGCAAATGAAAAGTGTTTTCATATCAGAGGATATCAAGAAACGAAGTGGATTATTAACTACATTATCACTCAGTTGCCAAAAGTGTCATAAAGAATATACATTTGAAACATCCAGAACTATTGAAAGTGGTGTAGAAGTAGATGTAAGTTTTGCTTATGGCTTGAGAAGCGTTGGTAAGGGAATTGAGGCAGGAAAGACATTGGCTGCTGTTCTCAGTTTACCAGCACTCCCCTGCCAAATTTAACAAAATAATTACTAATATCATATAGTAAATGTACATGGAGTCTAAGAAGAAGAGAAGGCGTAAAAACGAAATAGGAAGGATGCTGATGATAAAAAAGTTGCAGAATGTGGATCTGGGGAAATTCTGAGGTGTATTTCCAACATAGCAAATCTTTGATACTGTTTTACTGTTTTATTAATATTTTTTTTTAAATTTTGGTTGCGCTGATCTGTAAAACTACTGAAGCTACAAGTCTAAAAGTCTACATTTTTATGGAATTAAAACAATATTATTTTTAAAGGTACTTGTAAAATGATATATGAATTTTGAATTAAGTAAAAAGTAAATCTTGAGTATTTTTAGCAGTAAATTCAATAAATTTGTTACAAATTCAAATATCCTTTATTAAAACTCCAAAGCAGGATCTATTATTTTTAATTAATTTAAAAACCGTTGTAAAATAACACATAAAAGTTTCAAATTGATGCGCTCGGAGGTTCTTGAGCTAAGCGCACCAGAAAACTCTCATTTTAACATTTGTGAGATAGGCTGTTCCGGCTCCCCTTAAGTTTGATTCCATGATGCAAGCCTAAGTCTCATTATACTGCTTTAGGGTACTTTAATATATATCTCTATATCTCTAATATTTAAGTTTTCCTTTTTATTGCAAAATTGTATGCATCATGATCTGACTTTCGATTATTTTTGATCAATTACTGTAAAATTTAATTTCGTTTACATTTACAAAAATGTTTTCTATAGCTGTGGAGAAGCGATTTTGGATTCTTATTGGATGGATAAAGCTGGCAGTGCTCATAAGCCTCCAAAGAAAATGGCTTATATTTAATTTTAACATGAAAATTCTATAACGTATCATAAAGATACAAAAACAGTTATGTGTTGTGATTTTGCCTTTATTTAACATTCTCCAATCACAAGACTGCACATGGCTTTCTATACCCACTCATATACAAATTATTTTAAGGACATGTTTTTCTTACTACTTCATGTTAATCATGATAAATTATTCTAGAGACTGCTATTATTGTTTATTCTGTTGCAGGTACAAGGGCAATACAAAAAGACGTAGGCTTCCATGATAAGCAAAACATTTCAGAGCCGAATGCGGTGTCTAGACTTACGATATTTTATTTCATTTCTATGCCAAGCTCTTACGGTTCAAAAAAATGTACAAATATTAGAAAATTCAAATCAATAACTAGGAATACCTTGAAAATGGATAACTCCACAATTGTGGGAGGAATTTGAGCTGGAACAGCTCACTCTCCCGGCATTCTGCCTCCAGTTAACTAAATCTCTGTAAAACGTATACAAATATAATAATTTGTAACTAAAAACCTTCACTTATAACAAATTATGACCGTTTTCTTAGAAATTGGCAAGGATCGCGATTTCGTAAATACCTCGTTCACTTCATCAGCTTGAAACATCAACAAACTCGTTGTTAACGCCACCGTCGCTATATGTCACTGTTTATTTTAGTGTTATCGTCATCTGAAAATGAAACCTTTAAAAACAGAATCGACTACCGGTAATTTAAAACTCATTACGAAATATATTTTCCCAAACCATTAAATCTATCGAACCATTTAGTTGTTTTAATAATTTAATTTCCGGATTTATTTCATGGTTAAATGACCAAAAATGATCTGCTACGGCCAATATATCAGTTTATTTATAACTTATGTTACGAAAATGCTCTTTCGTTCTGGTTTACTAATTACGTTTTATCCTTCCAATATAAACTTTATCACAAACGAAACAATGAAGTTGATAAACACCAGGTTTTTTGAAACCTGAAACAAGATTATAAAATCTATATTATTGCAAGAGAGTTAAGCAAAAGAAAGCGTTCAACAAAAGCATTTGCTTATCTTTTAAGCCAACCTTATTTCCCTGTTCTGCTTGAATCTGCAAGGAAATGTATACTATCTATTTGTATATATAGCATATTCTTAAAAACCACTCGAAAGATGTTCATAATTTTGACCATTAAAGGACCCAATTTGTTCCGGCACATACACGTCTATAAGTAATCAGCCACTGCCTTTTCATTAATTAACACAAAATTTAAAATGGGATGGCACTTATCTGCGATTATATGGCGGCCACATTAAATACAAAAGTCTACAACATAGAGAACTAACATAACAAACTTGACATTTTAAATACATTGGTTGAGGATAGCACGTTATCTATATTTGCTATATTAAATAACAAGTTCATATAAATCCGAAATTACAATAAATTGTACTAAAATATTTGAACTATGTCTTCACTAACAAGATATAGTTATTTAGCTAGTGCTGTGAATAGGTAATCTGGTGTACAATATTGCTTTCTGACTGCATTATATAGCAAACAATCTAAGATTATGTGCTTTATTTTTAAAAACATTTGCGTATATCACATGTATGAAGTTACCTTTCTGAAATTTTATTGCGATGTGTTATCTCTTATGAACAATTCTAAGATAAGTACATTTTACCTGATTTCTTGTTTCCAATGAGTATCGTCTGGTTCGAAATCCAGTGAGATTATCCACAGAAAGTGATACATTGTAATTTTATTCCTGTTTATGTTCCTGTTTGAGTTCCTTCCAGTTGAATACCATTTATATGCTTCTGTAAAAGCTTTAAACAGGACCATCAATGGTTTAGATTAGAAAATGAAATTGTTTGCATTGTTAAAAAAAAGAGAAGGTGCTGTTACCTCACAGAATATTTAATGATTGCTGCACTAGGTGAAGTATATAAATAAGAGCCTGCTACATTTTGTTGTAAGGATTGTACACATATGGCCTTGATATAACACTTTAGAACACAAACAACATAGATGACTCTGTTATATTTAATTTCCTTTTACAAAATACTGCGGATATATAGGGGAACATTCAGAAACCATTTAATAAACTGTATTTTTGTTCTGTAAATGTATGAACAGAAGTCTCGAATGCCAATATGTTCTAACATCCCTCATGTAAGAAAGTTTTCATTTATCTTCTTTGTTCTTGTGCAATAATAAAGTTGGTTTGCATGACATACTAATCGATTGACATGACTTACTCACTCTTCTAAAAACTATTCTTACAAATGCTTATTTCTCTAATCTTCATGTTAATCGATAAAACTTCGCAAAAATCATTTTAATTTTCTAATAGGTGCAAGGAAATGTGGGAATAGAATATGCTTTAACTGTTTGTCAAACATTTTAAAACTAGCCAGCATCAGTGGCCTTTAAAATTTCGTTAACTAGCATGGTTTAGATGTTAAAGATGATGAATTCCCAATTTTAAAAAGTATTATTGGAAAATTTCGCATAAAATATATTGGATATATGTTGTCACGGCAAATAATTGAGGTAAAGGACTTGCCGCTCAGATAGGGTTTCAGTGTTGGAATGTTCTAGAGATAACTCGATTAACGGAGAAGGATTGTTTTTCTTGTTTGCTCCAGAAGGTTCTCGGTTCATGAAGTTTTGTACAAAAAGAAGCCATGGCTTATGATTAGAGTCAGTTGTGAAGCAGTAGTTGTGAACTGACATATAGCCAGCTGTGTTGTTGTAACGAGAGTTAAAGATGTAATCGGCTGTCTCTGTTATTGTGATCAACTCTTTAAGACTATGTATACGTGATTTAATGTTCTTACATGAGAATTGGACAGTTTATTGCTACGAAATCAAAGGAGATTTTTAAATTATGCAACTCAGGCTTTTAATTCTACGAACCCACAAAGTTACAAAATATATATATTTTAAAAAATATCCATTGAATACCAGAATTTAGTAATTCAATTGCACCAAGTATGCGATATGAGGAGTTTCAAAGATATGAATAGCCACCCTAAAGTGTCTTTTGCAGGACAATTTCGAAAACCTTAATTTTTTTCACAACGGCTTCATATACACAATCTTAATGCATAAAAATTGTATATCACTAGAAAGCATAAAATTTACAACAAATGTTTTGTGGACCTGACCATATCAGAAATTCTTTGCCATTTGTGTATTTTTACTGCTTTTTTATCCCTTGGCCCTGAAAAGAGAACGGAACTTCAAAACCATCACATACTGACCAGCGTTTGAAGGATTTCACGTTAGCTGAAAGAGCACTGTATTCTATCATCTACCTCGCATTTACAGGGAAATTGAAATAGGAGAGTTTCTGCAAATTGTTATTTGGATTAACATGAAGTAGGTAGAAATAGTTTATACAAGGCTATAAAGGGTCGCATGAGTGCAGCACACTAAACCTTTTGTTCCTATTTGTAGACTTTGAAACTATTTTTTAGGCACTGTTGAGTTGCATATAAAGAAGTGAAGGAGAATCAGTCGAATGTTAAAAGAAAATTCAGTGAGTGGAAGAAATGTGACAGCACTAAAGGTGATCAGTGAAGAAAGCAAGAAATTAATACAAGAAAGTTTACACAATGTAGCCGCTTTACGTAAATTGATAGGCACACCTCTATTTCCACTTCCAGGCGCACAAGCGTGAGAGTCAGTGACAGGCAGGCGCTTTGTTCTGAAACGTCATGCTATCGGACAGAATATCTCTACCCAGCGATATCTCCGAATATGTTGTGCGCCAGAATAGTGAGGAAACCTGAATTGTTTTAACTTGAAATTGGTAGCACACTTCTGTGCTTTAATCAAGTACATCCATTATTCTTACCAAATACTGTGTAAGCGGATTTTTGCAATTGGCTACAAATTTTGAACCATCATTGGGGGAATAAATATAAATTGATGGAAATTAATATTTGTTCAACGCTAGCCGTGTGTAGGCGAAGATTTGGTTAGATGGGAATGTGGAGGAACGATTAATTTCCACCACCTTACCTAATAGTGGTAACTATGAAGACCGGGACTTAACTACTTACAGCATAAGTCGCCACAAATGTGCATTTCTTATTGTATATGAAAGGCCCTAGTGGTTTAACGAGAAAATTTCGATCAGTTGGAGAATTTAATGTCACGTTGATATGTTGGCCATGGTAGCTCAATGGTTAGGAGCAACCGGAGGGAGACCGGAAGATCCCCGGAATGGTTTGAACTAGAATGGTTCAAATCCCGGCTATGGCATTGAACCTTTCAGTCTGACTAAGCTATCCATAATTATATATTATTTTGGATAAAAATTACAACAATAAAGCAATGTTACCTTTTTTAATTTAAAGTAGTAATAGACGAACAATTCAGAGGCATTCCATTCCATAAATGCAACTATGAAGTTCCTTCGAATGTTTTAAGCAGTAGTACCATAATTATCTGTTTCTCTCACTTCCTCTTTCTCCCTCTCTGTTGAAGCAGAAACCTCAGGTTCCAAGAGGGAAAAGATAACTAGAAATTAATACAACAGTAGAGATCTTAAATAAGCATAATGAGAATAAAAAGGGAATAAATAATATAAGAAATAAAGTTAAAAAGAATATTTGAAATAGCAATATAGTATAAATGAAGGAAAAATCGGACAGGAGTTGCTTCTGAGCACAGACGTAGCAGGAAATAATAACAATGGAACAAAGGCCCTTGAAGGTTACCCCGACATCGAGACGCCAGTAAGGTATGCGAAGCATAAGGAAAACTCAGCCAAGCATGATAGAATACCGTTATGACGCTGAGAGGTCATACAACCCAGAGGGGCGGAGAATATTACTGCTGCATAGGAAAGACATACGGAGGTGACCAATAAGAGAAAATTAACGAAATAAACCCTGCCAATAAAATGTAGAGTAAACCACGTGATAGGCGTAAAATAGGAAAGGAATAGAAAAGGGGCGGTGATAGGCGAGAAAAGCTAGAAGAGAAGCTGAAAATACGACGGGGGAAAGAGCGTTACTCTGGTAATGAAGACGACGGGGAGAAGACGTGTTATTGGGGAGCGTCACTCTGGTACTTAATACGACGGGCAGAAGACGTGTTATTGTGATAAAAGTAGGATCCGATGTCGCAGTCCGACTTAGAGTTATGGTCTTGAAGATAGTGCAAATATAGGGAATAAAAGGGAGTTCGCAAAGCAACGTAAAAACATCGTAAAAGGGAAAGGAAAATTGGGAAGACGACGCAAGTGTTAGCAAGAGAGTTACGAGAGCTAGGTTAAAGAAAAATAAAGGAATTGAGAGACGGTCAACACGACTTTTCATAACCGAACCCTGAGAAAGAGATCCCAGCTCACCGACAATTAGGCAAAGCACCAACCTTTCCATCTCACAGTCAAACCTTTCATACTCCATCCCTAACCAAGCACACAAAAGGACAACGCACCGAAAAAAGAACCCACACCAAACTGGCACCCAACTTGTCCTAAACCAACTCTGAAGTTCGGCACTACGACAACGAGGAACATACAACTTTAGCATCACGACACCGGAGACGCACGCCAACGACCAGGGGACCGACCACGGTGACAACAGGAACCAACAACTACAACTTCAGCATCACGACAACGGAGAAGAGCGCCAGGGACGGGGGCATCCAACACAACCACAGGGACGTCACAACCATCAGAGCCAAAGGAGGTAAAAACAACACATCAGCACGAGTAAGTACACCTTAAACATCTTTCTACAAGGAGAAGAGACATAGGGCCAGCCAAGTGGTGCATCCGTAGACTGTAAATAAGTATATGCTACTGAGAAGTGGTAGAACGATAAAAGTAACAATGGCGGAACAATCACAGGAGCAAAACATGAACAGCCCAGCACAAGATATTAGTACTGCAACAGTAGTAAGCCTCACAGCTACAATGCAACAGATGCTCCAACAATTTCAGAACAATATAGAAACTAGATAAGCAGAACAGAGTCAGAACATAGAAACAAGTTTAGGAGAACTGGGAGAACAAACCCAAAGACTAGAAACTAAAATTGTAGAGCAGAACCAGACCCTAGAAAATAGATTATAAGAACAAGGTCAGAACCTAGAGACCAGATTAGGAGAACTAGGAGAGCAAACCCAAAGACTAGAAACTAAAATATTAGAGCAAAATCACACCCTAGAAAAGAAAATAGCAGAACAAACGGAAACTTTACGAAACCAGTTAGAAGGTAAACTAATAGAACAAAACAGACATCTAGAAAACATTAGGTTAGCACAGGCCGCCACTCAGGCAGAATTCCTGCACATGCGTACAGAAATACATGATGCACAGCAGGACATTGTAAATATAAGAGAAAGAATAAATAACATGTCTAGTACTAGTAATAATCTGCATGCCCAATTGAGCAATGAGATGCGAAATACCTGCGCCAGTATAGAAAATAAACAAAAGGAATGGCAAGAGCAGACACAGTCTGAACTCATAATAATTAAAGAAACTCTGACGCAGGCGGCCGCAGCTCACCGGTCAACTCAAGTAACCATTGCAAACTATACGCGAGAAATGACAGTGCTCAAAGAGGCCATTGACGACCTCAGAATAACAAATGACCAGCCTCAGAGTACTGACATTCCGAACGTACCGGTTAGGCAGGGGATGTTGAACTCGTGCCAGAACACGCCTTCATCAGCCCCCACAGATACATGTAATAGTGTGAATCAGGGTAGCATTTTCAATAATTGCGCAAATACAGGATACCCCTACCATTTTAACCTATTAAATGAAATTACCGTGCCAAAATTCAATGATGACGGGGACAACGCGAAGCGTTATATAGTGAACGTAGAAGCATATTTCACTCTTAAAAATATCCCAGAGGAATACAAAATGCTTATTATTAAGAAAGGCTTACAGGGACGATCACTTACGTGGTTTCGATTAGCAGTTGGTGACCATACCAGGTATGCAGAGTTTCGACAAAACTTTCTCAACAAATATTGGAATGGTGCCACACAATATGCTGTGCGGACCAAAATAAATACAGGGAAATATCTGCACAGGGGAACACAGATGGTTGACTACTTTCTAGACCTAGCACAACAGAGTAAAATGCTTGATCCGCCGATAGAGGATCACGAATTAATTAATCTGGTGATAAAACATTTCCCAGAACACATAAAGAACCATTTAGTAGTAGCAAGACCGAACACTATAAACGAGACGATCGAACTTCTGACGGCACTGCAACCACAGGTGACGGACTCAAACACAGGACCACGAGAGGGCAGACCGGTATACAATGAACCGAATCTTAGTGGGACCACGGCATACAATACAGGAAATGCCCGGAGAAATGACAACGCCCAGAATAGAGAACGATACAGAGACCATGTACCCGCCTTTGAACAGAGAAACTACAATACACGCTACCAAGGACAAACCCGAGAAAATCCCCACCATTTTCAGGAACCACAACTACACAACGTGCATTGGGTACGTACACAAAGACCACATCATTATAAGAAACGGCTCCCTGGACGTAAGAGAAAATGCACCTTTCCAACAAAGAGAGACAGAATCAACCTTTAGACTTTCCCATGAAATACCAGATCTGCATGTAAACATATGGACGTATTTACCAAATTCACTAAATTATACCCGATGAAGAGGCTAACAAGCGCGAACTGTGCAAGCAAAATTCTAGACGATTTTATACCGAAATATAGTAAAATGGACGCCATTTTGACTGATAACGCGTCCATACACAAAGGCAAACATTTCGTAAATAAGATAAGAACATCAGGTATCAAAATATATAACTCCACAGCATACCACCCGGAAAGCAACCCGTGCGAGAGATTGATGAGGGATCTATCCATCTACCTGCGAATATTAACATACCGCAAAAGACATACCTCGTGGGTCACCCAACTACCATTAATAGAAAAAATCATGAACAACACGATTAACCCTAACACTGGTATAGCGCCAGTCAAGCTACACCTAAACCAAACGCCAGAAAGCATTCTCCCAGGCTTAAAAAGAGCAATTAACACAGACGAAATGAACGAAATCCAGCAAATACAAGAAGCCTACGAACGCCTGAGGAAACGAGCAGAAACTAGAAATAAAAGGAAGAAAAGATACAAAAAGAAATGGACGCCGAACATAGTAGATAAGGTGCTAGTGAGAACCCAAAACAAATCTTCAATGCTTAACAAAACATCACAAAAACTGCATATCCTTTGGGAAGGGTCGGCTATGATCGTTGCGAAGTTCGGTGATCGTTCTTTTGAGCTGGTAGACTATAAAACGAAGAAAAAAATAGGTAGATATAACATAGCACTATTACGACCCTTTAAAGAACTGGAAATCACACATACTCAAACCATTACCTGACGCGAACCGGAGTCACTGAACTCATTAATGTACGGCACAGGTAATTAGTAAACACCACTTTGTTACAAATAGAAGAGATACACACGTTTTACAGAAATAAGAATAACGGACATAAAGAATAAACGCGACGGAAGTTAGCTATAATATAAACAAATGCTACACCTGGTTATACTAATAAAATAAATTGTACTTAGAATAAGTTAGCAGAACATACAAGGAGTTATAAATACAAGTGCCAAACAAAAAAGCAAGCACGACATTGCAGTGACGCGAGTGACAGTGTATGAAACATTAAAGGTTCAATATACTTAAAGAGGCAATGTAAAGCCCAAAAGACAACAATAAAACAAATAATGTAAATAAATAGAGAAAATCAGAGACAATCCAAATATGCAAAATCAGATTGATAACGTAATGTAAAGTATTGGACACATTGGAAACTAAAACAATATGTAACAATGTATATAAGGGTATAAATGTATGTATGTATTTTATTGTAAAAAAAAACAAACGCTCTAAAACTCCTTGCTTGCACTTACGTTGACGAAAGGAAAGAGGAGAAACTAGGTAACAATTGTCAGCGTTAGCATGCCAGTTAAACTTTGAAGGCCGCGGTTTAGTGGGACTTTCGAAGGAATTTGAAATTTTTCCCAACTTGTGAGAAAAATAGCAATATTCCTCCGAAGGGCATTTGAAGCAGAAACCTCAGGTTCCAAGAGGGAAAAGATAACTAGAAATTAATACAACAGTAGAGATCATAAATAAGCATAATGGGAATAAAAAGGGAATAAATGATATAAGAAATAAAGTTAAAAAGAATATTCGAAATAGCAATATAGTATAAATGAAGGAAAAATCGGACAGGAGTTGCTTCTGAGCACAGACGTAGCAGGAAATAATAACAATGGAACAAAGGACCTTGAAGGTTACCCCGACATCGAGACGCCAGTAAGGTATGCGAAGCATAAGGAAAACTCAGCCAAGCATGATAGAATACCGTTATGACGCTGAGAGGTCATACAACCCAGAGGGGCGGAGAATATTACTGCTGCGTAGGAAAGACATACGGAGGTGACCAATAAGAGAAAATTAAAGAAATAAACCCTGCCAATAAAATGTAGAGTAAACCACGTGATATGCGTAAAATAGGAAAGGAATAGAAAAGGGGCGATGATAAGCGAGAAAAGCTAGAAGAGAAGCTGAAAATACTACGGGGGAAAGAGCGTTACTCTGGTAATGAAGACGACGGGGAGAAGACGTGTTATTGGGGAGCGTCACTCTGGTACTTAATACGACGGGCAGAAGACGTGTTATTGTGATAAAAGTAGGATCCGATGTCGCAGTCCAACTTAGAGTTATGGTCTTGAAGATAGTGCAAATATAGGGAATAAAAGGGAGTTCGCAAAGCAACGTAAAAACATCGTAAAGGGGAAATGAAAATTAGGAAGACGACGCAAGTGTTAGCAAGAGAGTTACGAGAGCTAGGTTAAAGAAAAATAAAGGAATTGAGAGACGGTCAACACGACTTTTCATAACCGAACCCTGAGAAAGAGATCCCAGCTCACCGACAATTAGGCAAAACACCAACCTTTCCATCTCACAGTCAAACCTTTCATACTCCATCCCTAACCAAGCACACAAAAAGACAACGAACCGAAAAAAGAACCCACACCACTGTCCATCTCCTCTTACCAAAATTCTTAACACGTAGAATTATATATTTTGGCTTGGATCGTCCAGAGAATATATGCATGTGAAACGGATCCTTGCTTTGTCACTGCCCTAATCGTTTCCTCCAGCAGCATTCCTTATTTTCTTCTTCACTACCTTTACAATTTGCGTGTCTGGCGAACACAGAAGCAAAGTACGTTTTTCAACTTCAGATCAGAAATTTTCTTTCTATATTATAGTTTCCAGATTCTAATACAATAAGACTACTGATATTCATGAATAGATTCAAATATGCTCAACATCTATTAGCAACATTTTGCAAGTAAGTGAGACATTAAAATTACATCCCATTTTGAAATCCTTTAATTATATGTTAATATCTTCAAGTTTTATGATTTCTTCTGCTCTCACAGCCTTAATAATTCTTAGCAAAATTGATGTACCTACTTACAGTCGCAGTAATTCAACTGTCCATCTTGGTATTAGTATTTGCAGTGCTTACCACCTCACGTTCCTGAATGGTTGGTAAGCTCTACTTCTAATTTTTCACATCAAAAACAAATTAAAATTAAGTTAACCTCTAACGCTAATTATTTTTACATTCAAATACAAAATCAATAAAGTGAAATGGAAAATTTCAAAAGGGCTGCTTTTTGGTGTCCTTCTCAGTTTTCTAAATTTACAACATGTTTACATACAACATCAGAATCTATTAACAGAACTACCAAACATCTCACGGAGATAATAAGCATGATATGTGATTTGAGCTACTTAGATTATCCAAAAATAAAGTTAAGAACTGATGGTCCACCGAATTAGAATACCTGTCCAGAATATTTAAAAGCTCTAAATCTAGAAATATTCATGGTCTTTATGTAATAATATATCAGAAAACGAAGGATTTTACTAAAATAAATAAACGATCCTAAGAAAAATAGCTGGAGAGAATTCTTCTCTATTCAGTAATCCTTGGAATGTTGTATACAAATTTTGTCCTAGAGCAAAAGTAACCAATACATTAATTCAAGCAATAGAAACTGGACAAGCTTTTACTCAAACCATGTACTTTAGAAATCGCAAAAGCTTTCAACACAAATTTCTTAGTAGCTAATGCAGAAAACAGTGTAAAGCATCAGTAAATTAGATATATTGATACCATTTTGAATTCCGTGAGAAAGATACTGACCTACGAATTTTAAAACAATTAGGTGAAAGGACATTTGAAAAATAGCTGCGATTGAAATCATACCCAAGACCATTTCTCAAAGGAGGTATCAGGCATTTTCAAATCCTTTCTTGTCAAAATTCTCTAAAAATTAATTACTAATACAATCATATATCCATAAATATGCAATTTAGATTCATCACAGAAGTCTACTGAATATTATGGAATTTATTATGTAGTAAACTGAGTGCAAGTAAAATACTATGTGTTTTTATCTGGATGTATCAAGGGCATTTAAACACCTTCGCTGACTAAAAATATTACTTCATCTCAAAGAGAAGAAATGTCCTTGAAGATTGTATGAATTCCTTCAGGACTAATTACGTCATCGTAAATACATGATTGTGCGATGAATTACTTACTTCTACTGTATCTCAGGATACCCCTAAGGATCCGCCTGTAGCCCGGAATTGTGTAACTTTCGTATCACGATCCCTTGCAGCAAGATCTACCAAATGGCTGTAATGTACAGATTTTTGTACTTATCGTCATCCTCAGTAGATTAGGGTTAAGAAGCACTCGGTTCCCCAATTCGTGGGTACTGAACCGACGAATTTTATTGGGCGTAAAGGTGCTTAGCAAGGCTTCTTTGAGAAGGGAGGTAAATCCGGTGGTCCCGTTTAACAGATTTACGGCACAAAAAACAACTTCAAGTGTGATAAGGAGACCTATGAGCAAGATTAAGCGTCTTTCACACCCATTCTAGAGTCGATGACAATCAGAGCAGTTAAAGAGCGACTATAAATGAAAAGATCAATTTCAATTCATTTGTCCAATTCCCGTCGATGATATATAGAAAATTATTATTAAAATAGGCAATATGGCTCTGAATATTTCATTATTTGGAACTAGAAAATAAATTATACTTTAAAACCTCCAAGTCACGGGCAATGCTTGCTACAAAACAAACAAAGGCTTAAAATCAATGATCAAGATGTTTTACTTAATGCAGTGTAATTATCTTTTAAAACCTTATTTTTGAACTTCATTTAGCATATCAACTTCTAAAAGTTACAAATGACTTAAAAACTTGCATGTAATAAAATTTGTGCTTAAACTCAAATGTGCTGAAAATTACTCTTATAATAGATCTATCAAACTATGACGACGGCGACGACTACTCTTATAATTATTTCACAACTTTTGTTGGTATTGATGCTGCTGAGAAGAATTTCATCTTATCCAGCACCTCAAAAACTTTCTCAGAATGTGGCATGTTTGGAGTAGTGTTGCTCGTTGTATATCGCTGATTATCTTTACTGGAATTCCTATGTCTTAAATGCTCTCTCCTAAGAATGCTGAGACGACATCTTCCACCGATATTATTGTTGGTGTAAATTTTACAGTTCGTAATTTCCAGATATTTTTAATCCCTAATGCAAGGTTCTGGTATTATTATTACTATTACTATCATTATTACTATCATTATTACTATCATTATTACTACTATTACTATTACTCTTTCTATCATTCTCATTGTCATTGCCACAACCCACAAGCGGCAAGCCTTAGGCCTTAAGCAACAAGCCGCAAGCCTTTGGCCTTAAGCCACAAGCCGCAAGCCTTAGGCCTTAAGCAACAAGCCGCAAGCCTTAGGTCTTAAGCCACAAGCCGCAAGCCTTTGGCCTTAAGCCACAAGCCGCAAGCCTTTGGCCTTAAGCCACAAGCCGCAAGCCTTAGGCCTTAAGCCACAAGCCGCAAGCCTTAGGCCTTAAGCCACTAGCCGCAAGCCCTAGGCCTTAAGCCACAAGCCGCAAGCCTTAGGCCTTAAGCAACAAGCCGCAAGCCTTAGGCCTTAAGCCACAAGCCGCAAGCCTTTGGCCTTAAGCCACAAGCCGCAAGCCTTAGGCCTTAAGCCACAAGCCGCAAGCCTTTGGCCTTAAGCCACAAGCCGCAAGCCTTAGGCCTTAAGCAACAAGCCGCAAGCCTTAGGCCTTAAGCCACTAGCCGCAAGCCTTAGGCCTTAAGCCACAAGCCGCAAGCCTTAGGCCTTAAGCCACAAGCCGCAAGCCTTAGGCCTTAAGCCACTAGCCGCAAGCCCTAGGCCTTAAGCCACAAGCCGCAAGCCTTAGGCCTTAAGCAACAAGCCGCAAGCCTTAGGCCTTAAGCCACAAGCCGCAAGCCTTAGGCCTTAAGCCACAAGCCGCAAGCCTTAGGCCTTAAGCCACTAGCCGCAAGCCCTAGGCCTTAAGCCACAAGCCGCAAGCCTTAGGCCTTAAGCCACAAGCCGCAAGCCTTAGGCCTTAAGCCACTAGCCGCAAGCCCTAGGCCTTAAGCCACAAGCCGCAAGCCTTAGGCCTTAAGCCACAAGCCGCAAGCCTTAGGCCTTAAGCCACAATCCACAAACCTTAGGCCTTAAGCCACAAGCCGCAAGCCTTAAGCCTTAAAACACAAGCCACAAGCCTTAAGCTTTAAGCCACAAAACCGCAAGCCTTAAGCCTTAAGCCACTAGCCGCAAGCCTTAAGCTTTAAGCCACAAAACCGCAAGCGTTAGGCCTTAAGCCACAAGCCGCAAGCCTTAAGCTTTAAGCCACAAAACCGCAAGCGTTAGGCCTTAAGCCACAAAACCGCAAGCCTTAAGCTTTAAGCCACAAAACCGCAAGCCTTAGGCCTTAAGCCACAAGCCGCAAGCCTTAGGCCTTAAGCCACTAGCCGCAAGCCCTAGGCCTTAAGCCACAAGCCGCAAGCCTTAGGCCTTAAGCCACAAGCCGCAAGCCTTAGGCCTTAAGCCACAAGCCGCAAGCCTTAAGCTTTAAAACACAAGCCACAAGCCTTAAGCTTTAAGCCACAAAACCGCAAGCCTTAAGCCTTAAGCCACAAGCCACAAGCCTTAGGCCTTAAGCCAAAAAGCCTTAGGCCTTAAGCCTTAGGCCACAAGCCTTAGGCTTTAACCCTTCATACCTTAGGCCACAAGCCTTAGGCCTTAAGCCACAAGCCTTAGGCCTTAAGCCACAAGCCACAGGCCTTAGGCCTAAAGCCAAAAAGCCTTAGGCCTTAAGCCTTAGGCCACAAGCCTTAGGCTTTAACCCTTCATACCTTAGGCCACAAGCCTTAGGCCTTAAGCCTTAAGCCTAAGGCCACAAGCCTTGGGCCTTAAGCCTTAGGCCACAAGCCACAAGCCTTAGCCCTTAAGCCTTAGGCCCCAAGCCACAAGCCCTAGGCCTTAAGCATTAGGCCACAAGCCACAAGCCACAAGTCTTAGGCCTTAAGCCTTAGGCCACAAGCCACAAGCCTTAGGCCTTAAGCCTTAGGCCACAAGCCACAAGACTTAGGCCTTAAGACCTAGGTCACAAGCCACAAGCCTTAGCCTTAAGCTTTAGGACACAAGCCACAAGGTTTAGGCCTTAACCAACAAGACACAAGCCTTAGGCCTTAGGCCACAAGCCACAAGCCTTAGGCCTTAAGCCTAAAGCCACAAGCCTTAAGCCTTAAACCAAAAGCCACAAGGCTTAGGCTTTAAGCCACAATCCGCAAGCCTTAAGCCACAAGCCACAAGCCTTAGGCCTTAAGCCACAAGCCACAAGCCACAAGCTCTAGGCCTTAAGCCACAAGCCACAAGCCACAAGCCTTAGGCCTTAAGCCACAAGCCACAAGCTCTAGGCCTTAAGCCACAAGCCACAAACCTTACGGCTTAAGCCACAAGCCACAAGCCTTAGGCCTTAAGCCACAAGCCACAAGCTCTAGGCCTTAAGCCACAAGCCACAAGCCTTAGCCCACAAGCCTTAGGCTTTAAACCTTAAACCTTAGGCCACAAGCCTTAGGCCTTAAGCCTTAAGCCGTAGGCCACAAGCGCTAGGCCTTAAACCTTAGGCCACAAGCCTTAGGCCTTAAGCCTTAAGCCGTAGGCCACAAGCGCTAAACCTTAAGCCTTAGGCCACAAGACACAAGCCTTAGGCCTTAAACTTAGGCCACAAGCCACAAGCCCTAGGCCTTAAGCCTTAGGCCACAAGTATCAAGCCAAAAGCCCTAGGCCTTAAGCCTTAGGCCACAAGCCACAAGCCTTAGGCCTTAAGCCTTAGGCCACAAGCCACAAGCCTTAGGCCTTAAGCCTTAGCCCACTAGCCACAAGACTTTGGCCATAAGCCTTAGGCCATAAGCCACAAGCCTTAAGCCTTATGCTTTAGGACACAAGCCACAAGGCTTAGGCCTTAAGCCACAAACGGCAAGCCTTAGTCCTTAAGCCACAAGCCCCAAGCCTTAGGCCTTAAGCCTCAAGACACAAGCCTTAGGCCTTAAGCCACAAGCCACAAGCCTTAGGCCTTAAGCCAAAAGCCACAAGCCTTAGTCCTTAAGCCACAAGCCCCAAGCCTTAGGCCTTAAGCCTCAAGACACAAGCCTTAGGCCTTAAGCCACAAGCCACAAGCCTTAGGCGTAAAGCCATAAGCCTTAGGCCTTAAGCAACAAGCCACAAGCCTTAGGCCTTAAGCCTTAGGCCACAAGCATAAGGCCTTAAGCCTTAAACCTTAGGCCACAAGCCTAAGGCCTAAAGCCTTAAACCTTAGGCCACAAGCCTTAGGACTTAAGCCTTAAAACTTAGGCAACAAGCTTTAGGCCTAAGGCCTTAATCCTTAGGACACAAGCCGTAGGCCTTAATCCTTAGGCCACAAGTCACGAGCCTTAGGCCTTA
Organism: Mantis religiosa; assembly: GCA_030765055.1. Classification (NCBI taxonomy): domain Eukaryota; kingdom Metazoa; phylum Arthropoda; class Insecta; order Mantodea; family Mantidae; genus Mantis; species Mantis religiosa. The sequence continues at coordinate 221,978,312 of CM060948.1, forward strand.
AGCCTTAGGCCACAAGCCACAAACCATAGGCCTTAAGTCGTAGGCCATAAGCCACACGCCGTAGGCCTTAAGCCTTAGGCCACAAGTCACAAGCCTTACGCCTTAAGCCTTAGGCCACAAGCCACAAGCCGTAGGCCTTAATCCTTAGGCCACAAGGTACAAGCCTTAGGACTTAAGCCTTAGGCCACAAGCCACAAACCTTAGGCCTTAAGCCGTAGGCCACAAGCCACAAAACTTAGGCCTTAAGCATAAGGCCACAAGCCTTAGGCCTTAAGCCTTAGGCCACAAGCCACAAGCCTTAGGCCTTAAGCCTTAGGCCACAAGCCACAAGCCTTAGGCTGTAGCCTTAGACCACAAGCCACAAGCCTTAGCCTTAAGCCTTAGGCCACAATCCACAAGCCTAAGGCATTAAGCCTTAGGCCACAAGCCACAAGCCTTAGGCCTTAATCCTTAGGCCACAAGCCACAGGTCTTAGGCCTTAAGTCTTAGACCACAAGCCTTAGGCCTTAAGCCTTAGGCCACAATCCTCAAGCCTTATGCCTTAAGCCTTAGGCCACAAGCCACAAGCCTTAGGCGTTAAGCTTTAGGCGATAAGCCACAAGCCTTAGGCCTTAAGCCCTAGGCCACTAGCCATAAGCCTTAGCCCTTAAGCCTTAGGCCACAAGCCATAGGCCTTAATTCTTAGGCCACAAGCCACAAGCCTTACGCCTTAAACCTTAGGCCAAAAGCCAGAAGCCTTAGGCCTTACGCCACAAGCCTTAGGCCTTAAGTCTTAGGCCACAAGCCACAAGCCTTAGGCCTTAAGCCGCAAGCAACAAGCCTTAAGCCCTAAACCACAAGTCACAGGCCTTAGGCCTTAAGCCACAAGCCATAGGCCTTAAGCCACAAGCCACAAGCCGTAGGCCACAACCCTTGGGCCTTAAGCCTTAGGCCACAAGCCTTAGGCTTTAAGCCTTAAGCCTTAGGCCACAAGCCCTAGGCCTTAAGCCTTAAGCCTTAGGCTACAAGCCCTAGGAGTTAAACCTTAGGCCACAAGACACAAGCCTTAGGCCTCAAAACTTAGGCCACAGACCACAAGCCCTAGGCCTTAAGCCTTAAGCCACAAGCCACAAGCCAAAAGCCTTAGGCCTTAAGCCTTTGGGCAAAAGCCACAAGCCTTATGCCTTAAGCCTTAGGCCATAAGCCACAAGCCTTAGGCCTTAAGATTTAGGCCTTAAGCCTTAGGCCACAAGCCACAAGCCTTTAGCCTTAAGCCTTAGCCCACAAGCCACAAGACTTTGGCCATAAGCCTTAGGCCACAAGCCACAAGCCTTAGGCCTTAAGCATAAGGACACAAACCACAAGGCTTAGGCCTTAAGCCACAAGCCGCAAACCTTGGGCCTTATGTCCCAAGCCGCAAGCCTTAGTCCTTAAGCCACAAGCCACAAGCCTTGGCCCTTAAGCCACAACACACAAGCCTTAGGCCTTAAGCCACAAGCCGCAAGCCTTAGGCCTTAAGCCACAAGCCACAAGTCTTAGGCCTTAAGCCACAAGCCACAAACCTTAGGCGTTAAGCCACAAGCCTTAGGCCTTAAGCCACAAGCCTTAGGCCTTAGGCCACAAGCCTTAGGACTTAAGCCTTAAACCTTAGGCTACAAGCCTAAGGCCTTAAGCCTTAAACCTTAGGCCACAAGCCTTAGGCCTTAAGCCTTAAAATTTAGGCAACAAGCCTTAGGCCTTAAGCCTTAGGCCACAAGCCACAAGCCGTAGGCCTTAAGCCTTAGGCCACAAGCCAAAAGCCTTGGCCCTTAAGCCTTAGGCCACAGGACACAAGCCTTAGCAATTAGGCCACAAGCCTTAGGCCTTAAGCCACAAGCCGCAGAGCCTTAGGCCTTAAGCCACAAGTCACAAGCTTTAGGCCTTAAGCCACAAGCCACAAACCTTAGGCCCCAAGCCACAAGCCTAAGGCCTTACGCCTTAAACCTTAGGTCACAAGCCTTAGGCCTTAAGCCTTAGCCCACAAGCGCCAAGCCTTGGGCCTTAAGCCTTAGCCCACAAGCCTTAGGCTTTAAGCCTTAAACCTTAGGCCACAAGCCTTAGGCCTTAACCCTTAGGCCACAAGACACAAGCCTTAGGCCTTAAAACATAGACGACAAGCCACAAGCCCTAGGCCTTAAGCCTTAGGCCACAAGAATCAAGCCAAAAGCCCTAGGCCTTAAGCCTTGGGCCACAAGCCACAAGCCTTAGGCCTTAAGCCTTAGGCCACAAGGCACAAGCCTTAGGCCTTAAGCTTAAGGACACAAGCCACAAGGCTTAGGCATTAAGCCGCAAGCCGCAAACCTTGGGCCTTAAGCCACAAACGGCAAGCCTTAGTCCTTAAGCCACAAGCCCTAAGCCTTAGGCCTTAAGCCTCAAGACACAAGCCTTAGGCCTTAATCCACAAGCCACAAGTCTTAGGCCTTAATGCCACGAGTCACAAGCCTTAGGCCTTAAGCCACAAGCCAAAAGCCTTAGGCCTTAAGCCACAAGCCACAAGCCTTAGGCTTAAGCCACAAGCCACAAGCCTTAGGCGTAAAGCCACAAGCCTTAGAACTTAAGCCACAAGCCACAAGCCTTAGGCTTTAGGCCACAAGCCTTAGGCCTTAAGCCTTAGGCCACAAGCATAAGGCCTTAAGCCTTAAACTTTAGGCCACAAGCCTAAGGCCTAAAGCCTTAAAACTTAGGCCACAAGCCTTAGGCATTAAGCCTTAAAACTTAGGCCACAAGCCTTAGGCCTTAAGCCTTAGGCCACAAGCCACAAGCCGTAGGCCTTAAGCCTTAGGCCACAAGCCACAAGCCTTGGCCCTTAAACCTTAGGCCACAGGCCAGGAGCCTTAGCCCTTAAGCCACAAGCCTTAGGCCTTAAGCCACAAGCCGCAGAGCCTTAGCCCTTTAGCCACAAGCCACAACCCATAGGCCCTAAGCCACAAGCCTAAGGCCTTAAGTCTTAAACCTTACATCACAACCCTTAGGCCTTAAGCCTTAGGCCACAAGCCAAAAGCCTTAGGCCTTAAGCCTTAGGGCACAAGCCACAAGCCTTACGCCTTAAGCCTAAGGCCAAAAACCACAAGCCTTAGGCCTACGCCGTAGACCACAAGTCACAAGACTTTGTCCTTAAGCCTTAGGCCACAAGGCACAAGCCTTAGCCGCAGGCCACAAGCCTTAGGCCTTAAGCCTTAGGCCACAAGCCACAAGCCTTAGGCCTTAAGCCTTAGGCCACAAGAATCAAGCTTAAGGCCCTAAGCCTTGGCCACAAGCCTTAGGCCTTAATCCTTAGGCCACAAGTCACAAGCCTTAGGGCTTAAGCCTTAGGCCACAAGCCACAAACCTTAGGCCATAAGCCGTAGGCCACAGGCCACAAACCTTAGGCCTTAAGCCTTAGGCCACAAGCCACAAGCCTTAGGCTATAGCCTTAGACCACAAGCCTTAGGCCTTAAGCCTTAGGCCACAATCCACAAGCCTTAGGCCTTAAGCCTTAGGCCACAAGCCACAAGCCTTAGGCCTTAAGCCTTAGGCCACAAGCCTTAGGCCTTAAGTGTTAGACCACAAGCCTTAGGCCTTAAGCCTTAGGCCACAATCCACAAGCCTTATGCCTTAAGCCTTAGGCCACAAGCCACAAGCCTTAGGCCTTAAGCTTTGGGCCATAAGCCACCAGCCTTAGGCCTTAAGCCCTAGGCCACAAGCCATAAGCCTTAGCCCTTAAGCCTTAGGGCACAAGCCTTAGGCCTTAAAGCTTAGGCCACAAGCCACAAGCCTTACGCCTTAAGCTCTAGGCCAAAAGCCACAAGCCTTAGGCGTTGCGCCTTAGGCCACAAGCCACAAGCCTTAGGCCTTAAGCCTTAGGCCACAAGCCACAAGCCTTAGGCCTTAAGCCACAAGCCACAAGCCTTAGGCCTTAAGCCACAAGCCACAAGCCTTAGGCCTTAAGCCACGAGCCACAAGCCTTAGTCCCTAAGCCACAAGCCACAAGCCTTAGGCCTTATGCCACAAGCCACAAGCCTTAGGCGTTAAGCCACAAGCCACAAACCTTAGGCGTTAAGCCACAAGCCTTAGGCCTTAAGCCACGAGCCGCAAGCCTTAGGCTTTAAGCCACAATCCACAAGCCTTAAGCCTTAAGCCACAAGCCACAAGCCTTAGGCCTTAAGCCACAAGCCACAAGCCTTAAGCCTTAAGCCACAAGCCACAAGCCTTAGGCCTTAAGCCACAATCCACAAGCCTTAAGCCTTTAGCCACAAGCCACAAGCCTTAGGCCTATAGCCACAAGCCACAAGGCACAAGCCACAAGGCTCAAACCACAAGCCACATGGCACAAGCCACAAGCCACAAGGCATAAGCCACATGGCACAAGCCACAAGGCACAAACCACAAGCCACAAGGCACAAGCCACAAGGCACAAGCCACAAGCCACAAGGCATAAGCCACATGGCACAAGCCACAAGGCACAAGCCACAAGACACAAGCCACAAGTCACAAGGCATAAGCCACATGGCACAAGCCACATGGCACAAGCCACAAGGCAGAAGCTATAAGCTTTCAGCCGTTCGCCTTCAGCTGTCGGCCTTCAGCCGTTCGCCTTCAGCCGTTCGCCTTCAGCCGTTCGCCTTCATTTGTTCGCCTTCAGCCATTCGCCTTCTGCCACCGGCCACCGGCCAACGGCAACCGTTCTCCGGCCGCCGGCCACCGGCCTCCGACCACCGGCCACCGGCCACAGGTCTACGGCCACCGGCCACCGGCCTCCGGCCACCGGCCACCGATCACCGGCCACCGGCCATCGGCTATCAGCCACCGGCCATCGGGCACCGGCCATCGGCCACCGGCAGTCGGCCACTTGCCATCGGCCACAGCCATAGCGATAGCCATAGCCATAGCCATAGCCATAGCCATTCCCATAGCCATCGCCATCGTCATCGTCATCGTTATCGCCAATGCCATCGCCAATGCGATTAACATTATCACTATCATTATCACTATCACTATCACCATCACTATCATCATCATTATCATTACTATTATTACTATTATTATTACTATTATTATTACTATTATTATTACTATTATTATTACTATTATTATTACTATTATTACGAGGGTGAGTCAAATTAAAATCCTAAATTTGTAATAAAAAATCGAAATTTCGCGCAGTTATCCTGTATGTTTTTAAGCCTGCTGCAAACAGTGTGCAGAATGGCCTGTAGGTGGCAGCATAGTGCAGATGCACACATATCGTCGCAGTATCAGTATAAAGGTGCCTGCCCCACTTGTGACTTGAACCAGGGAAGAACAGCGTTCTGTTTATCGGTTTTAGCGTACTGAAGGCGTCAAACCTATTGAAAGTCATCGACGAATGAAGGTTCGGTACGGTGATGCATGTTTGTCATAGCAACAAGTGTGCGAATGGAGTAGGAAGTTCGCAAATGGTGTGACTTCAGTGGAAGATGCTCCACTTCCAGGTCCGGTACAACGAGCTGTGACTCCAAAGAACATTGCAGCAGTTGAAGCCATAGTGAAGGAAAACCGCCGAGTGACGCTGAATGAAATTTCAATGTTTATAGATTAGTCATGGGTCAGCACACCACATTGTGCATGATGTGCTCCAGTTTCACGAAGTGTCCGCAAGATGGGTGTCACGGCGGTTAGCTCCTGAGATGAGAGAAGGACGTGGTGATGCTCGTGAAGAGCTTCTTCGGCGCTTTGAACGGGAAGGTTATGGCTTCCTTGCAAGAATACTTACTGGGGAAGAAACCTGCTTTCACTTCCACCAACCGGAACCGAAGAGAGCAACGAAGAAATGGCGCCATACCTCATCACCAAAACAAAAGAGGTTTCCAACAGAACTATCAGCAGAGAAGGTTATGCTAACTCTCTTTTGGGACGAAAAGGGCGTTATTTTGGAGTATTACATGCCTAGAGGGACCACTGTCACCAGCGCATCATACACGGATCTTCTAAAAAATCATCTGCGGCCTGCATGCAAATCAAAGCGACGTAGATTGCTGTCAGCAGCTGTCCTTTTGCAGTATGACAATGCTAGGTCCCACACTGTCCGTACAACAGTTGCAACAATCGCGGACCTGCATTGTGAGTGTCTTCCGCATCCACCATACTCACCAGACCTTGCCCCAAGTGATTTCCATATGTTTGGACCACACAAAGACGCAATGGGAGGAAAGAAGTTCCGTTCCGATGAAGAGGTACGTCATGCGGCGCATGAGTGGTTGCGCGGACAACCAAAGAATTTTTTTCTAAAGGCATTTATGCACATTGTAAGCGCTGGAGGACTTGCATTGAGCGTGAGGGAGATTATGTTGAAAAGTGATACAGCTTTGTACCACTTCTGCAGAATAAATAATATTTTTAAAAAATATTTAAGTTTTATATTTGACTCATCCTCATATTATTGACGATGTTATTGTTGTTCAGCAGTCTCAAAAAATTGAGCACCAATATTTTTAAGGAATTCCTACTACCTTGCTTTGCCATACAAATGAAAGGGTTTCTTTTTTCTCTAAAATGGCCCTATATAATGTTATTGGAAGACCACATATGCAGGTTACTTATACGAAGAACGAAACACATAACCTTATAATTCTGTAAATAGCATGTGTAGTTCTTTGCATTGTTAAATTAGAAAATTGAAAGAGATTGCAAAGTCTTACAATCAAGAAAATATAGATCCCTTTAATGTTCACAATTTGTTACAAGATACATATGTCTATGAAGTTAACCATTTCCTGATATTCGTTGTTATTGTTTTATATAATATATAATTCAAATATCCACAAACTGCGTGAATTGTGCAGGCCTTATTCATTTCTGTTTTAGATTGCTATCATTACCCTTGCTCGCACAAAGAGAACGCATTTGAACGCATCACATTGTGACAGCGCTTAATGTATTTTAGGATTGCATAAACCTACTGTATATTCCCCAATTCACATTACATCTGCAACAAGATCTGTAGTTAAAGTATTTCTCGTACTTGTTTATAATGTTAAGTAGAAGTTATATTTGAGCTTTTTAAAAGCTTTGTTGAAGAATGGGTGCAAAAACACATTTAATTTTAACGCTGCAGATTTCTTATGGATCAGCTTATATATTCAAATAATTTTAATGGTTAAACTCATTTGAATTTGCTTTAACGTAACTACTGTAACGTAACACCACATAACGTAACACTGCAGACCAGAGTGTCTATTATTGTAAACAAACTTTTGTTTTATTCTCGGGAAAGTTGCGCGCTTTCCCAACCTTTATACCTACGCATATCCTATTGTCAGACGTGTTTGCAGCGGGTCATTTACAGCCATGCATTATTACGTCCAAAAAAATGCAACCTCTATGAAAGTCATAGAAATAATTGAGCCTGATATAACAATCTATAAACAGGTGGAAATGAACATTTGACTTACGTTATTCGCAATCCTGAGGTAAACGTGTAACATCCAGAACCGTATACTCCGAAGATGACTCAGCCGCCACATAGGAATCAGAAGTACCCCCCCCCCCAAGTTATTGACCACAGTATCACAGAAAACAATTAAATTCCACATTTAACTTTCCTCTTCTATTTTGCGCCTATCATCCGACTGCCACATTCCTGGTGTCACTTTTGCAATTGCAGTGCCTTAACCAGACAACTTGAATGTTTTATTATTTCTAGCGACATAGTTGTCCAAAAAATGCCCAAAGTTCGTTTGGATTTACATTACTATGATCGGGAGGTAGTCCTAGCACTCGGTATAGAGCTTTAGATGCCAGTTCGAATATCACATACTTTCCTTCATCTCAGCAATGTCCTCCGCTATATAAATAATTCAGCTTTCGAGCTGTTTTCGGCAAAGGGCGGAGTGGTTCCTAGAAAGAGAAATATCACGGCAAGAGCAGTTCGAGTGACGATAAAACTACATGCTATGGTAAAGTGCATTGAACATCGCTTTTAGGCTACTGGGTGCACATTCCACTTACGGAAGACGTCGCCTTTAATCTCATCAAGGTAATAAACTTTCTTTAGACTAAAAATTAATAATCCGCCGTCCATGAAACCACTGTCGCTGCCAAAATGGACGATATGAAATCACAGCCACTATTACTACAGAAAGAACTTTATCGTATGCTGACGGCTATATTTTAATGAAAAACTGATGAACTTTGTTTATATCATCTATCTTAACACGCTGTTGTTTGATTCGTTTCACCTTTGGGCTTTTATGACGCCAGTTTGCTTATATTGATGCACGGTTTGTTTACACTGTTTATCGAAATATCGGTTAACTCGAATGCTAGATTGGTAATAACCACTTCTGAAACGTAGGTATTTTTCTAACAATCGGTTGAACACGTGAAATAATTTTGGTTTTCGAAGCTTTTTAAAGGTTTCTGTATTCTGTGCTTAAACAATTTATTCCCACTACACGCGCCTTCCTCTGTAACAGGAACTCAACACTAACTCGTTAAGTAACAAGATTTTACCTGAAATGAGCATCCGTTTCTATACAATGAATGACTGCTCGTTTATCATATTTGCTCTGTTACGCAGTGTTTATACAGTTGCACCTTCTGCTGCACTATTTATATTGCTACACAACGGTAGCTATGCATACCTTGTTGATAACAAACAAGACACTTCAGCGTTAGTGCATTAGAGGATAGCCTGAAAAAAGATATATTTTGTAATATCTTAACATAGAATATATGATCATTGCCTTTCACAAGTGTTCTTATGAAAACTACTATAATATGTACACTTCTATAACCTTGCTTCCTCAATATTTTAAGATACAGTGCACTAAGCCACTAATTACATTGGCGCAGGAGCGTATGCTTAAGTTTTTGACAACCCGAAACCCGTACTTACTGTTATATCAGTTTAGAAACGGACAGTAATGCGTCTCATTCCTCTAGGTGTATTTCAGCTATTAAGATGTTCTGTTGTCATATGCTTACTAAATTTATCTCCACTCCATTGTCTTCAACTATATCCAGTCTGTATTTAATACTCTCAAGAACTGAATACAAAACAGAAACTTAATTGTTAGATAGGACGCTCGTTAACCGCACAGTCTTGCTCGATATTAGACCTAAAATAACACCTACGTATTCTGGGAGACCTCTTTATTATACTTGGCGTTCTCCTACATGTCACAGATCTAAGACATGGGACCACCGGCTTTGCCACACGAAAATATTCAAAGGCCTTCGGGAGGTTTCAATTTACAACCGCAGAAACATAAACTTGCATGGTTTCCCTAGACCACACACAACGGAATTGGACGTGTACTTTTGTTTCAGCAACAGCAAAATAGTCACTTCACTAACATTTTTGGCAGTAACACCACGGTACACCATTCAATGAATACTAATTAGTCATTGCAAAGGAGACTTTATAAATCAGACATTTAAATTGCAGTTATCGATGTATTAACTTACGAAAACTCATATCTTTTTAAGTGCGCAATGAAATTAGCTCCCTGTTGCAACATTGTACGCAAGATTACTATAGACCCAGGCATCCTTTTTGGGTATCTTGGAGATTATGACCTCAGCAGTCCCCGGTTTAGGTAATATGGGTTCTCTGGATCGCTTATGGTCATTTAAGGCCATCATGCTGCTTTATGCAGCAGCAAACCAGCAACCAGCAAAACAGTAGTCACCCTGCCACCTGTATTTTCTGCCGCACCAACTTGCTGCTTAGTGTAGGTTTATCTGGACAGTACAGAAGTGTGACTTGTGTCTTAAGCAGTGTTGTCTTCAGCCATTTGACGGCGTATCTGTCCGTTCACGCGGTGACCAAGCCCGATGCGTTCTGCACTTGGCCGGCCGCTCGTGAGGTGCCGCCATTCCACCCGGTGCCCAAGCCCAATGCTGACTGCACCCGTCTGCCTGCCTGTGTGGTTTCTTGGCACTCACCTCCTGCTTGTGCTAGATCATCAGGCGCCCCCACCGAGGTAGTTCGGTAGCCTTCCCCTTTTTGGTTTGGCGCGCCTAAGTGGCGTATCCACTTCCCCCCGTCTTTTGTTTTAGCACCATCAGACCTTGTTAATCGGACCTTGTTAATCTTTAGGTCTTGCCCTAGTGGAAAGCCCCACGAAGGCGCCAAGCGCCCTTCGGGGAAAGCTCGGTAACTCCCTGGTACAAGATGGAGGTAATCGACGGCTGTCTGTGTAGACTCTACTCGTACTCGCTATATATAGGAATAGGAACAAGTTAAATGTTTTGATTTACCAGGCCCATTTCTGGGTGTATTTGTAGATTATCAGTGGCGCGCACTTCTGTACGCATTGCAATCTGTGAATGGTGGCCAGAGCCACCGTACTCTAGACTTCGCATCGATAGAGGATCAGCGATGGGATAATCAACCGATGTAGGCGTAGTTTTAATCGTGTAGGTCATGAATCGGATGTCAGGAGCGTAGGAGAGGCCGAGACCGAGCAAGACGCTAGGTATTTGCCGGAGGGAACCCATGGGATTATTTGCCTCTACCACAATCTCAGTGATCACTGCAATCGCCAGCCACAGACCTTACCCAGGAGTAGAGCGGAGCTATTTCCGGAGCTGATGGTCATTCTCCAACTCTCACATCGAGGTCCAACGGCTCGGAATGTGTAGTGTTTAACGCACGCTTTTACTACATGCGGCACCGCAGGCGGTGACACTGATGATACATGAGATGAAGATGGAGCACCGGTGGAATGAGATGACGGGGGAAACCGGAGGTCCCGGAGAAAACCCGCCCCAGCGCTGTGTTGTCCACCACCAATCCCACTTTGCTGTCGCCTGGGATCGAACCCGGGCCGCCTTGGTGAGACCCAAGCGGTCTAACCACTGAGCCACAGCGCGGCCTAACGGCTCGGAGGTGGCGTTGCAGTGAATGGAAGCAATGGCGGTTATTTTTGTTGCGTGCCAATATAAGGACATCGTCGGCATATTGGCATGTAACTGTCTGGGGTTCCCTGGGTAAGTCAGACATGTAGGCTTCAAAGAGAAGCGGCGACAGTACACTGACTTCTGGGACTCCCGCGGCTGTGGGTTTGACTGATGACAGACATCTTTCCACCCTCACCTTGAATGTGCGGTCTCAAAGGAGACTGCTTATCAGAACGAGATGGGGACGAGGGATATTGACCTCCTTGAGTTTGTACAGCAGGCATTGGTGCCAGGCGATAGCGAAGAGCTTTTTCCCCGTCCAGCAGCAGCACCGTGACGGTTTTGAGCTTATTTCTTGAAGCCCAGAAGCGTCCTCTCAATCAGCCGCAGTAACTGCAGGGTCCTGGAATGTCCATGACGAGAACCAAACTGGTAACCCGCTAGGAATATACTGCGGCAAAAGTTGAGTTCTACGTTTAATCCAATCAAGAGCTAATTGGGTGCCCAACCAATCGAAATTAAGATCGCGTTTCAGCAATCCCCCAAGGATGCAATTGGACGCGCAATTAGTCCTGCATCATGTACACAGACTCAGAGGAGCAAATGCTACTTCTTGAACCTCTTCCCACTCAAATCCAATAGCGCTACCTAAAGCGTCTCGGAAGAATGATCTACCGGTAGCTGTTAGGGTTTGTTGCGCATGATTGTGACTCACGCTGTACACAGCCTGCCTGCACTACCGTCTGTCAGACCTATCCAGTTCATATCGTTTCAAATTCCACCTCGATGCGGATGTTTTGGTTTTTTCCTCGTACCATCCTCCTAGAGGGCAACCCGAGCCCACTTACATTTCCATCCTTATTCTGAATTTCGGTGTTATTGTGGCCAAATATATCAATTACAAACACCAGCGTGAGAATTGCTGTAGTTGGGCGAAAGCGATAGGCAATGCTCCTATTCGCCTAATATACATATTCCATGAACTTCAAGCCCTAGCAACCTCCAACCAATCAGTTTGGTGTCTCAAGTCAACTTAGCGAATACAAACATTTTCCACATCACTTCACACTCACATCATTCAACGCTCTTCATTCCGTATATAATCTCGTATTTACTAAAATGAACACCAGTCATTACATCTCATTTCAAACGCGAAAAGTTGCCTGGTAAGTCCTAGGGAACTGCCTCCGTACTTTTATCCCACCTAACCCTATAATCACCAACATAGACACTTAAAGGTAGCTGCTGAATACTTCATCTACATGCTGACACGGTGCCAATAAACTTGAAGTTCAACCCCGGTATCCTCACATCCGGACGTCGTAAACACACACTCACACACACATATACACACACGTGGATTTTTTATACGTGTGGCTACATGGTCAGGGCCACTTTACACTGTGGTCAAGTGAACTAACTGAGTCAAGTTCACGCAGAATTTGGAGGGCAGTAGGAGTTAACCGTTGACGAAATTAAACCAAACACAACAAAGAGATTCGGTAGCTTTGGACATCTCCGCTAAGAAGACAGACAGCACAACGGTGTCGCTGAAGGTGGTCGCTGCTACAAGAAACAGGGTACCTTCGGCTTGTTGCCATCCCGGGACACTGTACCTTGCTGGCACCATGTGGGGAATAAATTAACGGAGGTGAGTATACGGTTTTTTAAATAGTTTTTTACATGTTTTGATGAAGGTGAATATTTAAATGTATTAAGGAGGATCACAAAATAATGGCGGGACTAGGGAGAGTCGTGGGTGTTTATATAAAGCCCCAGGATCTATATCATTCTCCCCGAGATCCCTCATGAGATGGTTAAAACTGGATGGTAGATCAGAGTAGAACTTGTGAGAGAGGTTGAGAATGTAATTAATTAGCTGGTTTAGGAAAGGAGAGGTCGTTGTGTATGTTGGCATTGGGGATATAAGAGTCCTGATCAACAAAGACAGACTGATTTTTTTCACAGATCAATTCAATGTTTACGTGATCTTTTTCAAACTAGTCCCCTCCTACTTCAATGTACATTTAATAGCGTCTCTGCCAGTCCTTGAACACGTGCTGCAGACCATTATATGTCCGATCCTTGAGAATCGCCTCACTTTTCTTGAGTACTGGTTCAGAGTTCTCAAAACGAATACCGCTACGCTTTGCCTTTAGTGATGGGAATAAAAAGAGCAATGATCCTGAAGGAAAACAAGCCAGCACAGTATGGAAATCGCCAGGTTTTCCAACACCAAGAAATGGCAAAAGTTGTTCCAGCTGCAGGGAAAGTGATAATGATCACATAATTTTTCTGTAATGGAATGACGCACCACCATGCAGTTTCCCCTCCCACTGATGTTATAGCAGCATACTACTCGTCAGTATTGACTACATTGAGGAAGCACATTGCAGAGAAACGACCATAGCTTTCTCGGACTGGGTGGCAACTTCATGACAATGCACGACCTCACGTCTGAAATCAAGTCATGCAGGTTCTGGCTTCAAAATTACCTGTGTACCACATCCACCTTATAACCCAGATCTTGCAACCTATGACCTTTTTCTATTCCTATCACTAGATGAAAAGCTTAGGGGTATTCGATTTGACAACTCTGAAACAGTGCTGAAGAAAAGTGAGGTGATTCTCAAGGACCTGACAAATAATGGTCTGCAGCATATGTTCAAGGACTGGCACAGACACCATAAAAGGTGCATTGAAGTAGGAGGGAACTACTTTTAAAAAGATCATGTAAACATTGAATTGCAGTAATAAACATTGTGAAAAACATCAGTCTCCGTCTTTGTTGATCAGCCCTCGTAACAATCGACACCAGTGGTTCTGTTGATAAATGAGTAGTTTGTTTCGAACACACATAGGTGGCTTCTGCTATAGAGTAGAAAAAGCATGCCCACACATTTAGTGACTTTCGAGGCAACAGAACGAATGTGGGCCTTCCAAGTTGGGCGCAGTAAGATGGCGACGGTTGGAAGTGACTGCCTAAGACTTTGCAGCATTGATAGCTAGACGTCATGTGACGAACCATGCAGAAAACATGTCAGCATAGCGTTGTATACAGTGAACGGCCGTGAGGTGTCTAGATGACGGATTGTACTGTAGTATTATCGGTTAAGACTGCCTCAACTTTACCATATTTTGAAACGTAGGTATTTATTAACTATTTTCCTACGTATGTTTTCCTATAATGTATCTTACAAATATATTAGCGAATATACTGAAGGCGTCCTAAGTCGAAAATATATCTGCGCCCAAATTTTTTTGTGGGAAGCTCATGTGCATCTGCTGTAACTAAAGCATTTCGTTCTTGTCTAATAATTGCCTGAACTTCTGTATAAAAAGATTGACATTTTGATACTTCTTAATGTACTAATTTGCTAATTTTACTGCATTTTTAGTGTCATTAATCAATCACAAATTTCAGGTGTTTTTTTCTGAATATCTTTTCGTAAACTCCTCTGAATGTAATGTATTTACTATAGAGCTTTTCAAAATCTTATTAAATATAAGCACTAACAGAGCTTCTTGGTTCGCTTTCTAAAGAGATAGTGCTTATATTTTGTATATATTTGTTGTTGTCTTCATTTACAGTTTATAATATACATTTCTTTAGTGATATATTTTCTTCCTTTTTTTCCTACTTTTTCTTCTAGAAAGGTTTCAACATTCTGTGTACAAAGAAATTGCATTACAGTTAACCTTATGGTATACTTTCCGTTTTCCTGTACCTACAGAATCAGTAACTTAGTGTTAAGTTACCTTACTTTAAATTATTATAGTAAGAAGATTTGGAATTCCAACTTGAGGGAAAGGGAATACAGATGTGTTGTATATCCTCAAGAGCAGCTTGAGTGATCTCACCCTCTTGTTTATGAAAGTTGTAATTGTCTTTTAAATACAAAATTTTTAATACAAAATTATTCGTTTGCAACATGAATTTTAAAGCTATAACGATTTGTGAAAGACATAATTATTAATATTTAACAGGAAAAAGATCAAGTTTACAAGTGGATTCTTGAGATATCTTTTCACAAATTAATTGGTCATCTTCATTCGAAGTCATATCTCTCGCACTGATGAATAGTTTACCGTATATCTCATCGGATGATTTAACGCGTACCATCTTAATATGCGAATCTAAAATGTGCTTTAAACTATTTATGAGTGTTCGAGATGTGACTTTCAAAGAATTTGAATTCTAGCAGTCGCTGAACATGTGAAGAGAAGCGTGGGGAGCAGTGCATGTACAATATCATAGCTCGGTCGAAATAGATCACCACATTACCGGCGGAGTCGTATGTTCCAACGGATTCCTTTGGAAAGGTCAGGTACAGCGCCATATGCAGCTTCAATCCCCTCCACGGAGTTGAGAATCTAGTATTAATCAGTGGGTGTGACCGAGTTTCTGGCGAAAAGTTTTGTTCAGTAGGTAACTCTTTTAGCTTATTTGTATGCATGTGCAATAAATTCCCAATTTTTTTAAAATGTTTTACCCATTCTGTTGTATGATTTGAAGTCATACCACCTGTGTGATGAATAAAAAATGTTGTCCTTTCCGGCTCCCGTTCACTTAGTTTCTCAATTTTCAGCTAATTTCAGCCTCCTCTCCTAT
The DNA here is from genome assembly GCA_030765055.1 of Mantis religiosa. Taxonomy (NCBI): domain Eukaryota; kingdom Metazoa; phylum Arthropoda; class Insecta; order Mantodea; family Mantidae; genus Mantis; species Mantis religiosa. Next base: position 221,993,805 of record CM060948.1, read on the forward strand.
TCCTTCTGACTGTCCCACATTTCCTTGCCCAGCGCACCTTACGTCTCTATCTCTATTTCAGATATATAACTTAAAATATACTACTCTAACATGCAAAGTATCCTTTACTTGTTCCATTGTTTCAAAACAAATAACAAAGTATAACTTTCACGTGCAGTGATTGAGTAATGGGACTCGGAATGTAAACGTATTTATTTTTTTATTTCTAAAGGAACATAATTAACATAATATAGTAAAATTATTTGAAAAATCTCCTTGGGACGGTTAACTCACCTGCTAATGTATTCTTCTTAACTGCCTTAGATGGTCTCCTGCTCTGTCTCTATATATCGTTCTCAATTTCCTGATGCCTATTTTATTTTTCTTGATTTACCTTTATCACCTTTTACGACACAGATATAACCATCCAGCAGTAGAGACATGACTTAGATGCAACAAGAGAATTGCAAAAATGAATTTTGAGTTTATAGATTGCTGTGACTCGCAAGGTGTAGTGGAACGAACACAAACCCTTTCTTGACACAATACAACTGCTCCATTTACTTCAACGACGTGCTCCTTATCTCCGGCTGACCAGCTCACTTCCTCTTTAAGACACGATGTTGTATAACTCAATAGCTAAAGGCAAAATCCAAATAAAATTTGGACGACTTGTCACTGCTGAATACAGACATAATCTGTGGGGATTTTATTAAGCTGTTAAACTACGGGGTATCCCACAAAAAACCAGGAAATTTGTACTGACAGACGTCTGGAAAAACGTTACACTTCAAACCATCCAGAAAGCTATCCGAAATAGGTTACAGCGTCTACGTCCATGTGTGGAAGCCAAAGGAAATAATTTTGAGCACTTTCATTGATTATGAATATTCGAGTGACAGTCAGTAAAATATAAATGTAAGTATGTGTGTCCAATTCATGTTACGGAATCTAAGAGAAATTTACTGTTTTTTGTGGGGCATCCTGTAAAGTAAATACAAGAAGTGATCTTTCACTATCATGAGTTTTATTTTGTAAATCAACAAACTTTAACAAACATATGCTAATGAATGAGTCGGAGATCTGTTTAACAGTAATTCATAATTGCTTACTCACATATACTTATTATAAATAATTTTTACTTTTGTTGTATATTTTGATACTTTTTACTTTAAGTTTACAGTTTCTATTGGGTATATTTATGTACTTCTCACTCTTTTCAGGTAAAAGTCTCCCCTCTGTGTGAAAAGTTTTATTAACAATCACAGTAACTGAAGCTTAAATTTGGTACTAATGCTTGATTGCGACGATGGTAAAATAAGTTCACATACTTTAAAATTCTTACATGAAGCACATATTAACATATTCATACTGATTATATGTTTAAAATGATATAATCCATTTACAATTGTGTACATGTAAAACATATTCACCCTTTAATTGTCACATTTTTTAATATATTTATGACTTCACAATATTTTTCTGTGCAAAATCAATCCTTCATTGATTATTTTTCTTAAATTGTAGTTTGAGGTATATACAATTTATTCAGTTTTAATTACAAATAATTACAAATTACAAATCTTTGATGCATTTTAAAATATTTCACTTCTCTTGGCAAAATTGATTACACAGATGGTGTTTTAAAATTAGTGATTAATAATTGAGATTTACAATATATAAATGAATACAGCAGCGCCTGAAGTGTGTCTGTCAATTCCCTTGGATTTCTGTTTTACAACTTTTAGCAAGGTTATTACATTTTTTATAACATTTCTATGAACAACTGCTTCAGTTATATTCCGTCCAAAAGTTTGATATCCAGGTTTTGTCAGTAATATATGTTTTGAAACACGTTTTGGGGAAAGCTTCAACTTTTAATATTAGCCATTGAAGCTACATCCATTTAATAACATCATGCGTTGCAAAAAAACATAAAAGCAGTAGTCCATTACGTGTCAAAAACAAATCGGTTGCAACCGCTAAAGCTTTTGTGCATCAAATTTGTTAAATCACATGTAAATTGTCTTATGATGAAGTGGCTTTTCTGTGATAGTTTCATGGAACAAAGAGAAAAAATGGTTCAAGCAACACATATGAAATGTTCAATGTCTGTAGCAGGTTGCATTCTAAATGTTATTAAATATATATATATATAAACAGATAAACAAATAAACAAATAAATATATATAAATAAATATATAAATAAATAAATATAAATAGCTAAATAAATAAATAATTACAAACATAAGATAAGATTTAGATATATAACAGTTAAAAGAAAAAGCTAATATATATTCTTAGAAAATGTACAGAACATGTAATAACGCAAACAAACGGTTTTGCGCTTGTTAAAGCAACATTAAGTCGTCGATTTTTTCACATTTTATATTTCTCTTCCATTTACTTTTGTAATTATCGCCAACATTTTGCTCTAACTGTTAAAACAAAATCAGTCCTCAGCGGGACCAAGGAAGTCCAGTGAAGTCATAGACTGGTAATTGAGAGCTAGTGTTTTTTACATTATGTATCATTTTCATCTTTTACTGTCCTTGGTGCATTCCACTCAAAAATTAAATATAGAGATTTCACGAGAATTACACATTTTGAGACTCCCTGAATAAAACTAAGAGTCCATGTCTGTGAACGGCATAATTACAAGTTAAGTATGAAAGTTAATCCCGGCATCTTCCAAGGAAGCGGCACGAGTATTTGCAAGTATACCCTTCAAATAGACAATTTTTAAATAATGTAGACATTTTCAAAATGACTCTTAAGTAAATTTATTAACATATCGTACGTTTAAAGTACTTTTATCACAAATTAAATGTATTATTTTGAATATTCTGACAATAGTTTCTGAAGAACCTCTTCATTGTGCATTTCTTTTGCATTACCAGTTTTCATTATTTTAAATCACATAAAGAAGGTCTGTTTAAATATCCACTTTTGTATTTGAGTATGGAGAACACGTGATACTTCTTCCACTACGAATAACGAATTTAAGTAAATCAATTTTCTAAAACTATTATTGAAACGATTTTGATTAAAGAGCCTGTGAAGAACCACACTTTTCATTGTCTGATTTTTATACTCTTCTTACATGGCGCTCTTAATATCCCACAAATGCTGATAATCAACATCTAATATCAGCGTTTACAGGATAAAATAATTAATTAAAAATATTAATCAATTTACTGAAACAAACATTATCTTCTACCAGTGAACATTTGCGAGCGAATGAACATAGACCATCCAAAAAGCTTGGCAAGAGTGCTGTAAAAGCATTAATTATGAATGTGTGAGATTAAAATGTGTGTAAAAAGCAAAACATGACAGGAGTGAAATAAGAAACATTCAATTCAGTTAAGTTCACTTTTTATTAGTCGTAGGCTCTTACATAACTTTGAAAATCTCAGTACGTGTGTAAAAAGCAAAACATGGCAGGACAGTCCAGACCTACAGATTTATGGGTGAAATTTTTCACTGATGCTGGGATAATGTCAGTGACGGCCGTCTCCTATGCTCTTACATTTACAAATAATAGGATACGGATGGACATGTTGCTTGATTTGAACAAGGAGTACTTGAAAGAAATGGGAATCTCATTAATGGGAGATATAATATCAATACTAAGACATGCCAAGCAGGTTGATGAACAGAATGCACGAGAAAAAGTACTTGCCAATAGTGGAAATTCTCGTAGTCAGCCACCTGCTCAGCAGAACTCAACACCTGTTTCAAGAGTGTGAGAGAGTGTGTGGTGTTTTAGGGTCCGTCGACAACAAGGTCATTTGGGCCCGCCTGCTTCAAGAATGTTAGGACATTATATGAGGAAATCAGAGTCTCCTAAAAGTAACGACGATGAAATTGATGACATCACATCATCCAAAGTTATAACAAAAGTCAAAGAAATACCACAACCAAAGCCAAGTATAAAGGTGGAAACAAAGAAAGTAACAATAAAGCACGAGTTACCAGAACCTGCAGAGGGCCCGCCTAAGAAAAAGGTCCGTAGGGTGTTTAAACATCAGGAGGGTGGATACAAAGTTACTATGTCAAAAGCAATAACGCCTCGATCTAAACCGATACTGGAAAAAGAAGCAATCATGAGAGCTTCTTCACCACAAAAAGGAAATGTTTTTGCAAGACTGGGTGAAGCTTGTGTAACCAGTACCACTGAAGAACCAAACATTCGCATCACAGATCTTGCAAAGGATATTTTTGATAAAGCTGGGGGCAACACTGGAGAAAAGACATCAGTATTTGATCGACTGGGAGAGAAGTCACATATCAGTTCCACGTCTAGTCAGAATGCATTGGAAGATGAAGATGATGAAGAGGAGGATGACGATGATATTGAGCAAATGATTCCCTCAAAAAGCAGGTCTGCTCTTCCTTATGCAGGTGTTCTTAAACGTGAACCAAAGCAAGAAACAAAAGCAGCTAAAGTTGCTACAATGCGAGCGGATGTTGAAAGTGCCAAATGGGTGCGAACAAAAGATGGAAAGATTGTCCGTAAGTCAACACAAATGAAGCAGAGACTTGGAATTGCTCAAGGGAGACCAAAAGTAAAAGTAATGCGGGTTATTCCACAAGAAGTGAAAACAAAACCAATCAACACAACTGCTGGCGTTTTGGCAAACCCCGAAAATGCAGCAAAAGTGTGAAAAATAGATTGGGCAATTCGGAACAGCCAGTAAAAGTCATCTCTTCTAGCCTACCATCAAAAAGCACTCTGAAAACAAAGGTAAAAGAGTAATCATCGATGAGAAGAAGCAAGAACATGCTGTAAGTAAATCTTCAGAGTTGCCGACTATCAAGAATGTCAGGTTTGACAGTGTTACAAAGAAAGTATTCGACCCACAAGAAGCTGTAACGAATGGTTCAAAGATAAGACTGAAAACGCCCATTAATAACAGTTTTGATATGTTTAATTTTTCAAAAGGACCTGGCTCATATGTTCTAAAAACCGGAGTGTATAAGGACATGTGACTTTTTATAGGCTCATTTTGTTTTTAGCTGTCTATAGCTCTCAATTGAGGTTTTTTTTGTATAAGTTATGAGTAAAAAGTGCAGAGTGGAGAACATTAAAAATGAATGAATTGTAATTTGTATTTAATAAAGGTTTGTTGTATATAAAAAAATATCTGAGGTGATATCGGTCACCTTTACAACAAATGCTCAACAGCAGTGATGTTTCTTCACTTACAGTAGTGTTATCTTTGGATAGGTTCTCTTTTCGATGTTATATTAGCTTCAATCACACTGACACTACCATTCATACTTCCATACTCTAGAGAGGACGGAATAATCCTGGCTAATTAAAAGCTCGCACACTCCAGGTGGGACTCTAATCCGGGACCTCTGCATTTAAAGAGCGGCATGTTAACCACCCCGACACAGATACAGCCTCGGAGAAGTGCAGGCCGAGGCGGTTGTGCAGCGCCTCAGTGCTTTGGATACATCTCATCTTATTTCTCTCCCCCTAATACTGTAAGAATTGTTGTAAAGTATTCAAATACTTTATAAGGAACGTAGACATGACATTTGTGGACACTGAAATATTTTCCCTGTCATAAACAGCAGAGTGCATGTAAAATGTATATTTGCAGTTAGGTTATTTCCACACTTCGTTAATTCTACACTTTTCATATAGGTACATGAAACAGTTTTATGAAAATGTATTTTCATATAGGTGTATGCATATAGGGTTACACCATACGATTGAACGATCTACATAGGGCTTTGAGTTCCATTACGTTTCTCCTCTTGGATTCTTGAAGACTTGGCCATACCATTCAACAACCATTACTTTTTCTAATTTTAAGAACTGGCTGATAAACTTGCTTCTGCCGCATTATCGACAGACGCTGACTTATAAAATCTATTGCGAAATGTCCTGATTCTGGAAGGCGCTGGCCTTTCGAATTCGAGTAAATCGTGTTATATTTCTCAAACCTGCTCCCAATGTTCTGTCGTCCAGTTATAAACTATAAAATCGTTGATCTTGATTTAAAGTTATGTACAATTTGAGGCAGTTGACTAAAACAAGGCATAAACGAAACCTATACTAATTATTAAAATAATAACTCAGCGGAACTAAAAAAATTAATAGACTTTAAAATCAAATGTACCTTTCTCTATTTATTTATTATCCAAATCGTGGAAGTGCATATCTACATATTGTCCCGAAACGCTTGCTTTATGGCGAGAGACAGAAAGAGAAGCGGGGATTTAAACAGACAGATGGCATAAAAGCCACACACATGAAGCCGATGAGCGCTTAGGCACTTGCCGAGAGAGAAAGAGAGAACAACAGAGGGAGAAAGAGACAGAGAGATGTCTGGATAATTCTCCCCTTGCCTCGCTAAGCCACGAAATATTGTGTGACTACAGCAGCTTACGAAAAACGGCGGCTCGGATATAAATGCAGCAGTGGGAGTTGTCAACAGACAGTCGGCAGGGAGGTGCTAGGAGTTGCAGTTTCGAGCCAGTGGGCTGTTTATTGTATGAATGGACATTTCAAATGTACCGAGTCGAGTCGAGAACTGTTAATTGTGCAGTATGGAGATGGCCTGGTATTTAGCGTTCGTGAGTGTTACGACATTTTTAGAGCCTGCAAGGGTGCACAAGTTGTCTTTCTACAGAACTAAAGTACATTTTTGTATTTCTGCAACAGGACTTTTAATTTTACGAACCCACAAAGTCACAATTGTTGTCAAGATTGGGATACTACGATGGTAGCTGCACTGGCAAAGATTTTAGAGAAGATGGAAGAATTGAAGACGGCTAACGAAACCTCATCGCCGAGTTGAAAGAAATGAAGGCTGCGAATGAGACCCTCGCTGCGAAGAGGGAAGCGGCAAAAAACCTGGCCGTATATCCACGGGTGAGCCACAACCGTACTCATAAGACATAAGCCCCCTGGGGGTAGCAGCAGCAGTCGTAGTAATCATCATCGTAGTAGTCGTCGTCGTGGCGGCGGCGGCGGAGGGGGTGGTGGTGGTGGCGGTGGGGGTTGCGGAGGTTTTTTATGCAGGGGAAAATATCTTTATAAAGACCCATAGGGTGAGTTGGACTCTCACCAGCAAAAGAACCCCCTGAAGACATAATGAACTTCTTGAAAGCACCTAACACTATTACTATCACTGTATCTTAAACGTACTGCAGTTTGATCAGTCAACAGCGCCATCTTGAGAAAAATAAAAGTTCTGAAAAATTATTCCATACAAGGGTTGGTTGGTTATTAAAGGTGTTTTTGAAAGTCTTCATATCACATGCTTGAAAGGTGGAGAGCTTAAATATCAATTTTGGAATTTAACTAGCTTCATTTTACTTTTTCTAACGTGTACTTAGTAGGTAGTGGAAGTATTGCACTCTACCCAAAAATTTGAGAGCAATATTTCGCTGAAAATATAAGTTTAAGCTCTCTTGAATACGAACAGCATTGCTGGAAAAAGATCCATATTTCTAGTTGTGTATATGTGGCTGAGTAAAACATAACCTAAAAACGAAGTTGATATTTAAGTGCAGCATCTTTCTTTTAAATAGAAACTTTCTAGATATCTTTTTTATTTTCTCACAAGTGGTTCTAACGTTTTAATTAGAATACCCTATTTTTAATATATTTTCATGACAAATGAAATTTACAACTTAAATTCTCTTAAGATGTCTTCAAGAATTCCCTTTCATTCTGGCTGACGTTTGCATAACTCAGAAACCGTAAGAGATAGACAGAGCCTTACTATACAAATAAATGTGGGTCTTTTTTAAAAACAGAACTAATCTTTTAATGTTTTCTTCCGGAATGAATCATTAAGGAGCTATTTTTGTTATTTTTCTGAATTTTTCATACCTACATATTTTTCAAATGAGACATCGTTATTAATCTTTTATTCCTTGGCTTTGTAACTAGACCAGAATTTCAAACCATCACGTAGCAGCATGTTATAAAATATGTGGCTATCGTTTAGACCCTACTGTATATCCGTTCTCCCCTTGTACTTACAAGAAAATTAGGCATAACGCTTATCTCGATCAATATGAAGTATTCAGTGGAAAAAAGATAAAAAGACGTTTGTAAGAATATTTTGTACAAGAGCAGAAAAATTCATCAGAGTGCAGTACGCCAGATTTTTTCCCCACCCATACTGTCCACAAGCAGGCAGACATACAAATGAAAGTATGGATGCACAAAAACATGCAAGGATCATTATCTGGACATTCTATTCTAGGGGATTTATAGAGCAAGAAAGCACCCATTTTCAGAGCAATCTTGGTATCAGTTTTCCGATGGAGAGCAACATCTTCCATGGCTAATATAATGCGATCCATATAAACCTGAACCATTTCAATAGGCCATAACTTTTGAACCAATAGTAGGACACACATGCAAATTTGGGAGAATATGATACACAATACACTATTTACATCTCAGAGAAAATTTTGGAAGTGTTCTCTACCAGCATCTATACATGTTTGCACTCGTCTCACCATATTCCCTGAAGCTTGACGGAGATAATATCGAATTGAGAGAAGGTTATTTCCAGCAAGATGGAGCAACGTGTCATACATCTAATGACACTATGGGACTTGTAACCAGTTTCTTTGATAATCGAATAATCTCAAAAGGCCTGTGGCCTCCCAAATCCCCTGACCTAACCTCACCGGATTTTTTGTTGTGAGGGTGTCTAAAAATAGAGTGTACAAGAATAGACCACGAGCAATTGATGTTCTCAAGGAATCCATTTGAACCGAAATAAGTAACATTGGCGAGAATATTCTCCGTAAAACTTCAGAGAATATGGTGAGATAGATGCAAACATGTATATGCTGGTGGAGGACACTTCCAACATGTTCTCTGGGATGTAAATAGTGTAATGTAATCTCCCAATTGTATATTATATTCTCCCAAAGTTGTACGTGTGTCCTATTATTGGTTCAAAAGTTATGGTCTATTGAAATGGTTCAGGTTTATATGGATCGCACTGTACGTATATAGTCAGAAAGTAAAAATGCCCGCCTCTGTAGTGTAGATGGTGGCGGGGCTGCCTCACTTTCAAGAGGCCCCATAGTTCCCATCTTGGTCAGATCAAGTTATCTTGGTAACGTTTCTTCCGGGGTCATCCTTTATGCTTAAATATTAATGTCAGGTAACTCTAAGCATCTATGGACCCTGTGCCCATGTGAACATCATTTCACCCATTTCGCTCATTATTCGATATGACTTAAGGGACCCTGGGACTGCTACATGACTGAAAAATGGTAAAAGTGAGCTATTTTAGGGTTTTTTTTCTCGACATAAATGTTCTCTAAATGTTCTAATGTTCTCTAAAGCTTCAATCATTTTTTTTTTTTTTTTTTTTTTTTTAGATTTCGCCATTTTAAAGGTCTAGCACAGGGTTTAAATGACACGTGCATTGGCATTTCATTGCCCCCCTTTATCCTTAACCACTATAATGGTGAATTTTCACAAAATGTAATGGCTTTCGAACACTTCTTTCCACTCCATTTGTTCAAATCAAGTTCAAACTTTGCACAGGGCTGCTTTTTGCTGCTATCTAGCGAGAAGGTAGTGAATTATTAATAAGTATCCAACATAAAACCTGTGATCAGATAAAAGATTCAAACATGTGTCCAATAAAACTTAGTTCAGCATTCTTATACTATTATTTGATATAAAAAGGACAAAGAAATTCATTATATATGTAACTATTGTATTGTATAGTTCATAAAGTTATCTATGTTTGCACGTTTGTTATTGTTTTGACTTACTATGCTAACCTCTTGGCGTCTTCCAAGAAAGTGCTTCTTGTATATGTTCTGTGATGTGCTTCTAGTGCAAGGTTTTGATTACCTTGGTAATACAATTTTCAAGCTTTGTACTATATTTCGAGCTCAGTGTTTAGTGTATGATTAAGCTGAAAAGTGTATGCTATATATTCCAGTCCAGAATATTCTCAATTGTGGCCTAAGAACAGTAAAGGACGACTAGATTCGTAGATGCCCAATGGAGGAAAGAGACGAACGCACGAAACAAATAGTGTCAAATAAGTTGTGAAGCTGAAGAAACCTCACTTACAGGACAAGAATAATGGATTGAAAGATAGTGCCACGCGTTAAGCTTTATTTAAGAGAATATCCAGAAGCTTATGTAGATCTTGATGAAATGGTTGACGATCTAAGAAGAGCATACCATGAATATGGTAGAAGACAACGAGTACCTTTTAAGCGTGCTGTGGAACAAGCTTTGGAAAGAATAGTACAATCGCACAAGGGAGCGGAAGAATCTGTTGGTCACTCAACTGCTCAAGAGGAGGAGGATGACGATAATGATCCGGAGAAACTGAATCCAACAAATGATCGACTAATGGGCATGTATGGAACTCAGAGTTCAAGGAAACGTCCACAGCCCAGAGGAATAGAAGAAGAAGAAGATGGTGGTGGCAAAAACGAATTCATAATTATAAGTAGTGATGAATCAGGCAAAGAAGAAAGCTCAGCACAAAATGTAGAAAATGGTACCCTCTTAAAAAATGCGCCATCTTTTCTTGAGTCTCAGGCTTCAAAAACAAATATCTTACATCCTGAACCTGTCATTAAGACTTCACCACCACGGGCTCAGCATACTTTGCCAACAATGAGGATGTATACTAAAAGAAAAAGACCTAACAATACTGAAACTTCAGCACCACAGCAAACAAAGGGAAGAAAAGAAGTGTCAACAGCTGTACCCAAAATAAAATTTGAAGATTTTGGAGGAAACACCAAAGTATTAGAGGAAATATGCCAGCTTCTTATTCATATTCAACATCCTGAGATTTACAAGCAATTTGGAGTATCACCACCACGAGCATTTTTACTTCATGGTCCTCCAGGATGTGGGAAAACATTACTAGCTCATGCCATTTTGGAGAACTACAGGTGCCTATGATAAGTGTAGCGGCACCTGAATTGATTGCAGGAATGTCTGGTGAGTCAGAGGAAAGAATAAGGGATCTGTTCAACCAAGCAGTCGCAACAGCACCATGCATTCTCTTCTTAGATGAAATAGATGCAATCACTCCTAGCCGTCATACTGTACAGCGACAAATGGAATGTAGAATTGTGGCCCAACTTCTTTCCTGCTTAGATGACTTAGGCCAAAAGGAAAATGGAGATCGTATTGTGGTTATAGGAGCCACTAATCATCCTGATGCACTGGATCCAGCATTAAGACGTGCTGGACACTTTGATCGAGAAGTACGTCTTGGGATACCTGATGAAAAGGCTAGAATAGATATTCTTAAAGTATTATGTAAGAAGATGAAATTACCAGAAGACTTTGATTTCCATTATATTGCTAAAAACACACCAGGCTTTGTTGGAGCTGACCTTACAGCTTTGACAAGAGAAGCTGCAGTAAAAGCTGCTAACAGGGTTTTCAATGAGCTACAAAATAAAACCCAAGAAAAAAGGGAAGTGGATGAATCTGAAATTATTGTTGAAGAGCCAATGGATATCAAGCCAACTAGAGAAAATACATCAGAGGGTAGTGTGCAAGATAAGAAAACCTCTTTTGAAAATACTAAGGAAAACACTTTGTCTTGCCTCATGACTTGGCTTCTAGCTGAATCTCCAATAGCAGATGAAGATCTGAGAAAATTTACTGTCACATTAGAGGACTTCAAAACAGCATTAAAATGTGTTCAGCCATCTGCTAAGCGAGAAGGATTTGCTACTATACCAGATTTGCTACAAAATAAAACCCAAGAAAAAAGATAGCGGATGAATCTGAAATTATTGTTGAAGAGCCAATGGATATCAAGCCAACTAGAGAAAATACATCAGAGGGTAGTGTGCAAGATAAGAAAACCTCTTTTGAAAATACTAAGGAAAACACTTTGTCTTGCCTCATGACTTGGCTTCTAGCTGAATCTCCAATAGCAGATGAAGATCTGAGAAAATTTACTGTCACATTAGAGGACTTCAAAACAGCATTAAAATGTGTTCAGCCATCTGCTAAGCGAGAAGGATTTGCTACTATACCAGATGTCACTTGGGAGGATATTGCTTCTTTAAAAGACATTAGAGAAGAGCTCCAAATGACAATACTGGCACCTGTAAGGTATCCAGAACAGTTTCAAGAGCTAGGAATTTCTACACCATCTGGAATTCTACTTTGTGGACCACCTGGATGTGGAAAAACTCTTCTTGCTAAAGCTGTTTCTAATGAAGCAGGAATCAACTTCATATCAGTGAAGGGACCAGAGCTTCTAAATATGTATGTTGGTGAGAGTGAGAAAGCTGTAAGACAGTGCTTCCAGAGAGCCAGAAATTCTGCACCATGTGTGATTTTCTTTGATGAAATAGATGCTCTTTGTCCAAAGAGATCTGACTCTGGAGAGGGTGGTGCCAGCATGAGAGTAGTGAATCAGATGTTAACTGAAATGGATGGCATTGAAAGCCGCAAGGGTGTTTACCTAATGGCTGCAAGCAATAGGCCTGATATTATAGACCCAGCTGTTCTAAGACCAGGTCGCTTAGATAAGCTTCTGTTTATTGGTTTGCCATCTACTGCTGACAGGATAGACATCTTGAAAGTCATAACAAAGAATGGTAAAAGACCCTGCTTAGACAATGATGTGGACTTGGAAGCAATTGCCAAAAATGATTGCTGTGAAAGGTACACAGGAGCAGATCTAGCAGCATTAGTTAGAGAAGCTGGCATTGAAGCAATGAAGGAATATATGAACTTGGCTACAGAAAATAAAATGCTTATAATAACTAATAAGCACTTCCTGAATGCATTTAAAAAAATCCAACCTTCTGTGTCTGAAAAGGATCAGAAGCACTATGAAAATCTGCAAATCATGTATTCTTCAGTTTCCAAGGAAGAGAGCTCCTGGCATTAGATTTGCACTACAATACAACTGAGAGTGAAAAGATTAATTCCATGTTACTGTGAGATTTGATATATGTACACCTGTATTATTTTAGGAAAATGCACATATTGCAGCATAATTGATTGCAGTAAAATTGGTTTTTACCATTTTTTATATATCCTGTTTGCCAATAACTCCATTTTAATTTTTCATTTATACTTGTGAAATTTTTCTTTTTTCACTTCCCGTTAACAAACTGCAAACATTTCATGATATTTACAAAAATGGTTTATGAGTTAAATACATCTGGAATTTACATTGTCAAAATATGATGAACGCTATTGACAGACACATCAATATGAGAGTTAGCCAAACATTAAGAATAATGATTGTATTGGTAGAACATTAGAGAGAATATTTCTTAAGGCATATGCTGAAAATAAGACAATATCACTGGATATAACTTGTAAAACATACTTGTTTATAAAAGCATTGGTTTAGCATGTACAATGTCATAAGTGCAGAAGTATTGTAAGTATAAGTTGTAATTAGTACAAAACTAATAAATACGTAAAATTAAAGAAGATATTAAACAGTGAAGCATATATATGTATATATATATTTTTTTATTGTAATTTACGTCCGCCCCAATGTTAAGTTATATTGGACGGTGAATGAATTGGGTGAAATGATGCTCAAATGAGTCCAGGGTCCATAGAGCTTAGAGTTACCCGACATTCGTCTTGAAGGATAAGGGAAAACCCCGAAAAGAACCTTATCCAGGTAACTCACCCTGACCGAGATTCGAACTCGGGACCTCTTGAAATATATATATACACATATATAAAAATTTTTAACGTAAAACTTCACTTATCTTATAAGAAAATTTTCATCACTTCTTATAAGATAAGTGAAGTATTGCACTTCAGATTATGAAGTATTGCACTAACAGTAAACTAACTTATACTCATAGCTTTACTTACCAATGAATAAATTTTCTAACTATATTTGGTTATAATCAGGACAAGAACAAGTTTGCTACATCGAGACCATATAATTAGATTTGTTTACAAAGAACTGAGGATGAGAGAAGGACGTCTGTAGAGTACGCTACGCTGATTCTGACCTTGGGTATGCAGTCAGTCGACGACAACAAACAGAGCGTCTTGACTAAGCGCGTATATATGAATAACATGAGAAAGTCCCTAAGCTCATTCATTCTGTCTTATGTGAACAGATACACAGGCCTCTTGAAATAACATTGTTTAAATTTTAATTTTAGTCATTAATTTTATTGCAATGTACAACTATGTGCATTCGTAAATTCTCAAATTTGAAACTTGTTCTATTGTCTGACAAAATATTTTTGTATTGAGAGAATGTTCTCTCTACATCATATGGCGTAATTGGAGCATACCTGAAACAGTTTATATTTGAATCTGTGTTGCTATTTAAACAATTTCACACTTCACACAGTTTCGAATATGATGGATTGTTTTTAAGAACATGTTGATGTTTTTGTTTAATACAATTACTATCATCACGCACTTCGTTTATTTGTTCACCAACTTTTTCCACCGCCCCTAAAGCAGCACACATTTTAATATTCGAAGTCTCAACTCAGACCCTCCCTTGGAACGTGACTGTACATCAGGACAGCGGTGGATCGCGAGGTTCCATAGGTCAGTGTCTCGCAACCTGCATCTGCCTTGTTCCAATGTTTTGGTGTCCAAAGTTTCTGCCCTGGTTATAATTGCATATTGCACATATTAAAATGTCCCTAAAATGAAGCAGGCAATATATACCACCCTCAGCCTCTGTGTCAACATATGCAAAACCTCAGCATGCTAAGTGTCCTCAAAGTTTCACATCACAGTGTTTTTATAACAGAAGCATTGTCAAAGGTGTCACCTCAAAGCCACAGTAAAATGCCAGTAAGGCTTACAGAACAGATAGTCTGCAAAATATTGCCAGTGATTAGGCTGTGATGAACTCTTATCCCGGTATATCAAGATTTAACTTATCCCGGTGTTTATGTGGGGCTACACAAAATCAAAATGTATCTTTACATACATTGATCAGTAGAAGGTGCCCCAAAATTACTTTTGTGTTGTGCCATGGTGTATAAATTGCAGCAGCTAATGCAATTGCAGAATTCAGTATGGAAAGTTCTTTAACAGAAGAATTGAAGTCTGCAATAAACACCAACACAGTGTGTACAATGCAGGAAAAACTTTTGAATAGACGCGACAACCTTCGAGTTTATGACAGTACATGAACCGTATCACAGAGACAGAAAGCAGCTTTCCGCAAGGGAAAAGTTGTAAAATTAAGGAGAGAGACTACCAGACAAAAGTGGGAAGGTGTAACATATGCAGCAGGACAATTCTAGGTCAGTCAGATAAACTGAATCATTATTTTGATGCATGCCTGTAGAAAAATTGATTTTTTCAACTCTGCATTCTATTGGATTAACGCCGGCCGTGAAAGCCTAAGCATGTACATCTACATTTTTTAATACACTATCTCTTCAGGGTGTATTAATTTTTGTGTTGCACTCTTGAATTTTGTCCACCATGTACTCCATTTGTGTGACTTCAAATTCAGTCTCTGGTTTAAAAGTCTGAAAACATGTTAAAAAAAAGTAGCTACCAAATTTAATTTCCAGATATATGAATGCAAAAAAAAAAATAATTACCTTAAAACTAATCCTTCCTTCCTGCCAGAGACTAGAGCTATTTGGGATGCAATTACTGTTAATAAAATAATGAAAGCGTTGCAATATTTTAGTATTTGATTCCGCCGGAGTAATTTGAATATTAGGATAATTTTGCATTGTGAACACATTGAATAATTAATTCCTTATAAAATATACAATAGATTATGCTGAAACTTTGTGCGGAAGTTTATAATATTAGGGTCCTTAAGTGTGCAAAGTATGTATTTCCTAACTATAGAAATATAGAAAGTTCAAATTTCAGTCCCAGGGTCCCTTAACCTTGGAAGATATTAATTTTAATTTAAAAAAACTGAGGAAAACCATATGGCTTATAATTTGAGACCGAATATCTAATTCCAAAGATTCAAAATGAGTATTTTATTTGCCATGGTAACAACTTGAGAATATGGATATAAGAGTTAATCAATGGAAATTAATCATTTCTTCACAATAGCCATGTGTAGGCTAAGGTTTTGGATAGACAAAGTCAAAACAAAAAATTCAATGGAATGGCCAGGATTTGAACCACAGATCTCATGCAATCTGTCCAGTCGCTCTTACTCATTGAGCTACCATGGCCAACATGCTGTCCTGACATTAAATTCTCCAGTTGACTCATATATATTTTCCCGGTAAACCACTAGGGGCTCCCTTATTCAAGATACACCATTTGTGGCGGTTTCATATATGAGTCAACTTGAGAATATGGTTTTAATCATAATTGAGCTATTAAGAAAATATTTCAACAGAAACTAAAATGTAATGGATAGTATACAATGGGGGGACTTTACTTACTTACTTGTGTACCTTCCCTTCCTTCCCTACCTTCCCTTTCTTACCCTCCTGCCTTTCATTCCATTTCTTCATTTCCTCCCTTCGTCCTTCCCTCCCCCTCCTTACCTCCCTCCCTTCCCTCCTTCCTCCTTCCTTTAAACTGTTGTTTCGGTTCTTTAGAAAATGCTGAGCTTAAATAGCAAATTTAATATTTAATCCATATTTAATTTTTGAGTTATACAGTACACAGGTACATATCCAGTCCCTCTCTCTCTTTCTCTATCACACATATGGATGCACATATGTATGCATATACTCTCTCATGTGTTTCCTTAGTTATTTCTTTTTTAATTCAGGAAGTCTCAAAACATGTTTCCAATTGATATCTCAGTATCAAATTTTTGGGTGAAAAGAATACCTCCTCTGTTGACAAATGTAGAAGAAAAAGTAAATAATTAATCTGTGGTCTGCATCAGAAAACATTCTCTATTTGTAGAACGGAGCATTGGGATCAGTGAGCCAGTACCTAACTGATTGAGCCACCTAGACTATTTTCTTATACAATGGCAAATATGTATGCTAAGTTATTGGTTTGAAGCAATCACTTCAGGATCAATCCGTGATAATGGGTGTGACATTTGATCTTCAGATGCTTTACTTATAACAGTAAGATTACAAGTAAGCTCCGTATAACTGCATTTTAAATCCTAAAAGCACCATTAAATGCTTAAATCTCTGAATGTGTGATTAAAATGCCCAACTGTATGATACATGCCTTATAAATATGACATTCAGAGTACTGAAGACTCGGTGCCTTAAGATATTGTGTTAGTAATAAAGTCCAGATTTCTAAGCATGCTACTTTACCTTTTCCACACTTTAAAATATTGCAGAAAGATTATACATTGTAAGATACACCTAAATAAGCAATTTTAACAATGTTAGTTCTTTCACACTGTGTTAAAGTCACCCTTGAATGTGCTTTCTAGCATAAGATTTAGTTTTACTGAACTACTGTTACTTCACAAGTGACACTCATATGTTTTCCATTTCCATTAAAATAAGTCATTGATTTTACTATGTATTTCAAATGAATTGGTGTTTGTCCTTAAACGCTACTAGAGGAGCAACCAATCAGAGTCCTGTAGTGTCCTATTACATTCTCCTTAAGTATAAAAAAATATAAACAATTAGAAAAATCAGCAGTTGCCACGCATTTTTGGGGGAAAAAAAACACAACATAAATCCAGAACCAAAACTACTAAAACATATATCAGGAAAACAAGAACTATCCACATAGGAACAAATCTTCATGATGTGCATTCCATAACCTCTCCTATCCAAATCCCAACCTCTACCTGCCCGTGGTGCAACCTACTTTTACCAATGAGGCTCTGGGGACCGAGTGTTAGCGGCATAACTACATCAGTAATAGAGGAAATACTATTTCACCTCTTACGCTGACCTGTCATGGCGTACAAATGTTCCACAATTGGTGCTTGTGAGAAAAGCCGATGGACTTTAAAACTCCTCCTGGCCAGGTCCGATGGACCCATTAACCAAAGACAGGTGTGGCCCTCCACACATACTAGAGGTTAAAGTGAGTGGATGATGTAACCACCATTACAAGCAAAAAATTGGTGTCCACTTAAAAAACGGTTACATTTATGCTACTTAAAACATGACAAGTCCTTCAGATAAATTTTCCGGAGGTAAGATAGTCCCCCATTTGGATCTCCGGGTGGGGACATCTGCAGGACGTCAATTACAGAACACCCTCAATATTCTCCAATGGAATGCAGGAGGACTTTCACAGAGTAAAAAAATGGAACTTCAAAAAGTCATAGAAGAAAAAGAATTAGACTTATTCATCATCCAAGAAGCCAATGTAACAAATGATCTACTAAAATATTTTGAAATTTCTGGATTTAATATATATGTTCTCCCCAAATCACGCCAAATAGCTAGTGGAATACTTACAGGTGTCAGAACAAACATCTTATCATAGTTGAAAATTATAAAAGAAATGCAGCAAGAACATAAAATAGAAATTATCCAAATTGAAATCTGGAAAGGAAATTCACGCTACACCATATATGGTATATACAAATCACCAAATAACAATCCTTGTCTGAATATAATAGATATACACCGTAAAACAATTTTGAGTGGTGATTTCAATGGTCATTCACCAAAATGAGGATACAAAGACTACAATGCCTGTGGCAAAACTATTGAAGATTTATTAAATTCTAAAACTTTAGATCTTATCTACAAGAATGGGGATTGCCCCACGTACCTACACTATAATGGCCAGTGCACTAATCCAGACCTATTATTATTATCTTCAGATTTAAAAGATAAGACAACATGTGAAATCATTGAAGACATAGGATCTGATCATAGAGCAGTTATTGCATCCATAATACTTCATGACAAACAAAATATTAGCAGGCCAAAGTTTAAATACTCTTGGAATTTTAGAAAAGCAAATTGGACAAAATTTACTGAGGAAACTGAACAAAATCTTTACTCCGCTTAACATGAAGCATCTGTAGATAAACTCAATAACAAATGTAATTCTTGAAGCAGCAAAAAAATGGATCCCAAGAGGAAAAACTAAAAATTACAAACCCTTTTGGAATACACAACTATCAAAGTTAAAAGAAGAAAGGGACATAGCAAGGAAGAAAGCAGAATTGTCCAATAACCCAACAGATAGATACACAGGAATGGCGAAGAAAGGCAGCAAAATGTAAAAAAGAAATTCATATTGCCAAAAAAAAAAAAAAAGCTTTCAGTGAATTTATGAAAAAGCTGATTATAGAAAAGATGCAAAAAAGTATACAGATATATAAGTAAAATTAACTGTCAGAAGGAAACAAGGAAAGAACCACTCAAACTAACTTACTTCAAATTACTCTATTTCTGAAGCCTTTAATAAGTATTACAGCTCTCAGCATAAACTTTCCTCTGAAGCAAAAAGAAAACAAAGACATATTAAAAAAGATCTCAAAAAATTTAAAAAGTGCCCAGAACAAACAAACGATATACTCAGCAAAGAATTCACCATAAGAGAACTAAATCATGCCATCCATGAGTTGAAAGATAAAAAGTCTCCTGGACCAGATAAAATATATGCTGAATTTCTGAAACACCTAGGATCAAAGGGAAGAAAGGTACTGCTGAAATTATTTAATATATTGTATTTTCTTTGGAACATAATACATATGTTATAGGACACGTCAGTTCAAGATACAAAGATAAATATAAAAAGTTACATAATACTAAAAACTGTAACAGATACAGGATCCAACAAAAGTCTAAAGTAGAAAAATCAAATAGATATTGTCAATAGATTGTTGGTTACAATTTCTGACATAGTCAATTTTTCATCATGGACCTCTACTGTACCTACAGAGTGGAAAAAAGCAATAATTATTCCTATTCTAAAAACAGACAAAGCACCCGACAAAATAATTAATTACAGACCAATTTCCTTAACAAGCGCCATTGCAAAAGCAGCAGAACGTATGATTTCAGCAAGGCTAAATTGGTTCTTAGAAAGTAATAACATATTAACAACTGCTCAAACAGGATTCAGACAACACTTATCTACTAAAGAAAATACAATTCAACTATCCCAAGATGTCAAAGAATCTTTCAACAAAAATCAAGATATGCTGTCAGTTTTCATTGATTTTGAAAAAGCATACGATTCAGTATGGAGGCATAACTTCTTGAGAAACTTTCAAAACTAGGCATTCAAGATAACAAGGTGCAGTACTGAGTACAACCTTGTTCAACATCTACATAAATGATCTTCCCGCGGCTGTATCAAACACAGAAATAAAGACAGCACATTTTGCAGATGACATGATCATGTGGACATCTTCCCCACAAATAGAAAAATCCAAAACTTCAATGGAAAAGGCTCTGATACTATTGGAAAAGTGGACTGACAACAATTTGATGAAAATAAATACTGACAAAACAACATTCTAAATATTTAGCTTAAAAAAGAAAATCCCTAAACTAAATCTGCAGTTCAAGAAAAAAAACCTGAAACAAAATATTTAGGAACAATTTTTGATTCAAAATTATCTTGGAGACATCATATTGAAGCAGTAGTTAACAAATCAACAATTTGTTCAATTTTGAAAAGATTAGCTGGAGTCAAGTGGGGCAGTAATCGGGAGACACTGAACACCACATACAAAACATTCATCAAGCCAATACTTCTTTATAATGCAGAGGTAATAATTACAGCAAACAGTTCTATCATAAATCACCTAGAATTATGCCAAAATCAGGCCCTGTGACTAATAACTGGTGCAGCAAACTCAACTCCAACTACGGCAATGCAAGCCTTAACTCGGAACTATCCAATACATCTAACTTTAGAGGGGCAGGCACTAATACAACATGAAAAAATGTTGCGGTTAAAAACAACAAAATGGGAGAGAAGATTACTACAACCAATCAATATGAAAACACAAACAAGTTTCCTACAAAAAGTTACGGAATTAAAAACAGATCTGAATCTTCCTAATTCTTAAGAAAACATTTTAATCAAAGAAAACCCACTAACTTTTGAACCAATTAATATTCAATTAGATTTAGAAAAAATAGTTACAAAATCTGAAACTTCCAAACCTGTACTAAAAGCACTAGCATTAGAAACTGTGAACAATAGATACCCACCTGAAGAATGGTTACATATCTACACAGATGGATCTAACTTGGACAACAACTCAGGAGCAGGAATTAAGTGTGCACTGTTCTCATTCTATCAACCAGCAGGATACCACACAACAAATTTTGATGCAGAAGTAACGGCTATACATATTTCACTCCAACACCCTCTATACAGACTAGATAAATTAAAAAATTCTGTCATACTTTCTGATTCTAAAGCAGCATTATGTATGTGCAATAAGTTCATATAAAATGAGGTCAATCCAAATTAAAGAATGTCACAAAATGATCCAACAATTTCAAAAACTACAGAAAATAATTATATTACAGTGGATAACTGCACATTGTGGAATTGCTGGAAATGAATCAGCTGATTTTCTTGCAAAAAAGGTGCAAATTTAATTCAGAACAAAAGTAAAAACTTACCCTTTACATCCATAAAAAGATTAATCAAAAGCAAATATAAAAACAAAAAAAACCAATCAATATCTAACAAAGCTAAAGATAAAAAATGGAACATTTTAATTAAAAATCCAGAAATTATTCCAGAAATCCCACGTAAAGCTGCAGTAGCAAATTTTAGATTACTTACGGAACATGATTATTTGGCCAAACACTTACACAGAATAGGAATTTATACAAGTCCAAATTGTCCTCTGTGCAACAAAGAAGAGGAAATGACTGAAGAACATCTTTTAATCTGTGAAGCCCTGCCTGCTGGACCCACTACACAGAAATATTGGAAAGCAAGAGAGCTAATGGCTTCATTGCCAAAGCCTAGCATTTGAAAACAACAACAACAATGTTAGTTTATGCTTTTTCAAGCTTGTTTTGCAGAAAGACTGTTTTACTTACTTGTTTTGCTATGTTTAATTAAAACAGCCTATTTTATGCAATATAGTGGATATTTGACAGTTATCCTTGATTCACTATTTTCAGGGTATCTGGGTAAACCAGAAATGTTAAGGTATAGTTAGGTGTTGTAAAATAATACTGCAAGGAGAGAAAACTTGCTGCGACTGGGTAGAGAGACGAATCAGCTTTCAATTATTGCCTGATATATTGCAATGACATTATGGGCAAGAATGGTGTTTCCCAGAGTTCCAAGCTGTAGCATATTGTCTAATGGTGGTTAGTCCAATAAATAAGGTGTGCATTATTGATCACTGTTGTAGTATGCCACCCACAAATGTCTCTCAATCAGCATCCCTAAGCAAATGCATAAAATAGCTTGGAAAAACTGTTTTCAGTGAAAATGAAAATGTCTTATTTTGTTTGGCTTGCAAAAAATGTGTTTCTGCAAAGAAATAAATATGACATTGTGCAGTACATTAAAACTCATGGCATAAGGAGAAGTTTAAGCATAAATCTAAAATAAATCAGTAATTGATTAATAGTAATGTTGTATGAATGAAAATATATGAGTTGAGCCCTTTCGGTCCTTTGCACGTAGGCCACATATTGGGCCCATTGTGCCCCTCTTACTGGAGTGCATATTCAAGTCCAGTCGCCTCCAAACAGGACAGGATAAGTCTTGGATGAGCACTCCTTATATCATCTGGTCTCGGTATGTCTGAGCCCAGAATATAGTGCCTAAGTGAAGCAAGTGCTTCATGTTCACACAAAATATGTAGAGAATACTCATCCTCTCCACCCAACTTCCTGCATGTGGAATCTGCACTAAGCTTTATCACATGCAGGGTCTCTTTAGGATGCTGTGCCTTGTCAAGAGAACAACAACACTTCTAAGTTGTACCCGATTAAAGGTTAGGAGAAACCTGCTGTTCTTCTTGCTAGGTCCCTCGATCATAGACCGAGCCTGCCTAGCCATAGTAAGATTACGCCATGAAGTGCCATGTTGAAGTGATATCCAATCAAGGATCTCACATCTGGCCCTTCTTGGTGTAATACCAAGGACAGGTTCTGGACCAATAAACGTGTTGACCGAGTTCTCCCTGGCTAGCCTATCAGCTAGTTCATTTCCTCTGATCCCAGCATGCCCAGAAACCCAGCAGAGCTGTACTGGTCGGCAAAAAACAGAGAATATTCAAGGTGTCTTGGCTCTCTTGTACCAACCTAGACCTTGTTGTGCTAGCACATAGTGCCTTCAGGTACTAATCCGACCATGCAGCCAAAGTATGCCTAAGATACGATAAACACAGGCCAAAATAGCATATATTTCGGCCTGGAATACTGTAGAATAACCTCCCAGTGAGTACAATAGCCTCATCTTAGGCCCATAAATGCCAGCCCTGGTCCCCGAGTCGGTCTTGGAGCCATCTGTGTACCAGACGGACCCTTTGACACACTCAGGAACCGTGGGCCAAAAAGAGTACTGTTGGTAAATAATTGAGTTCTAGTGATATTTTTCTAAAGAATGTTGTTTAGCATTACTGGGTTCTGACATTCCCTTTTATAAATTGAATAATGTACAACTTCCTGTATTTTTAGAAAAACACACAAACAAAAGGATGACAGACAAATATATATTGTGCAGAAGCTATACCACTTGCAAAAAAGTTAAAGGCATGTGAACGGTAGCCAATGCTCAAGCGGAGAGCTATTGCTAAGCATAGTACATGTACAAACAGAGGTTTTATACATAAGAGCACGTTTCACATGCCAGAAAAGTTCTGGCTATCTTCCCCATAATTAAATGACATGATAAATATTCCTAAACTATTAAAATCTTACCTTGAGGCACATCACAGCAGTGGAACAGCAAACACAGTTTTCAATACAGTAGCCCGCTCTCCAACTTTGTGAGTCTTTCCTGGAGATTGAAATACCTAAGGATGAAGCAGTTTCACTACAAATTCGTGACACTGTGTCTACACCACCTACACCACAAGCTTCCACGGTTATTGCAAGTTTTTAAAAACCTACAGTTGCCTCATATTCTGGATTGGAGAGCTTTCATAAAACCATGTTCACATTAAATATAATTTTTCTTCCTTGAGAAGGAATCACTTCATGCTTGTTGACCAAAAAATCACTTTTCCCAGCTTCAAGGGACATGTTCACGCATTCGGATCATAAACTCTGGGGAAAAGATATGTGTATTATAATAATAATAATAATAATAATAATAATAATAATAATAATAATAATAATAATAATAATAATAATAATAATAATAATAATAATAATAATAATAATAATAATAATAATAATAATAATAATAATAATAATAATAATAATAATAATAATAATAATAATAATAATAATAATAATAATAATAATAATAATAATAATAATAATAATAATAATAATAATAATAATAATAATAATAATAATAATAATAATAATAATAATAATAATAATAATAATAATAATAATAATAATAATAATAATAATAATAATAATAATAATAATAATAATAATAATAATAATAATAATAATAATAATAATAATAATAATAATAATAATAATAATAATAATAATAATAATAATAATAATAATAATAATAATAATAATAATAATAATAATAATAATAATAATAATAATAATAATAATAATAATAATAATAATAATAATAATAATAATAATAATAATAATAATAATAATAATAATAATAATAATAATAATAATAATAATAATAATAATAATAATAATAATAATAATAATAATAATAATAATAATAATAATAATAATAATAATAATAATAATAATAATAATAATAATAATAATAATAATAATACTAATAATAATAATACTAATAATAATAATACTAATAATAATAATACTAATAATAATAATACTAATAATAATACTAATAATAATAATACTAATAATAATAATACTAATAATAATAATACTAATAATAATAATACTAATAATAATAATACTAATAATAATACTAATAATAATAATAATAATAATAATAATAATAATAATAATAATAATAATAATAATAATAATAATAATAATAATACTAATAATAATAATAATAATAATAATAATAATAATAATAATAATAATAATAATAATAATAATAATAATAATAATAATAATAATAATAATAATAATAATAATAATAATAATAATAATAATAATAATAATAATAATAATAATAATAATAATAATAATAATAATAATAATAATAATAATAATAATAATAATAATAATAATAATAATAATAATAATAATAATAATAATAATAATAATAATAATAATAATAATAATAATAATAATAATAATAATAATAATAATAATAATAATAATAATAATAATAATAATAATAATAATAATAATAATAATAATAATAATAATAATAATAATAATAATAATAATAATAATAATAATAATAATAATAATAATAATAATAATAATAATAATAATAATAATAATAATAATAATAATAATAATAATAATAATAATAATAATAATAATAATAATAATAATAATAATAATAATAATAATAATAATTTAGTGTAATATTAACAATATTTAAGCTTGAGTTTGACACATGACTTAAAGATGATGTTCACTTTAACAAAATAACATACCAGTACTCTGAAAATGAACTGAACATTAACTCAGCCTGTTTCAAACTGTGTGACTTCCAGTGCTATAATTGGGCCGGTATGGGCCGGGACACCAAACCAGCTAAAATTTGAACATTTTGTAAGCGTAATGTCTAAATTTGTGAAGCAGAGATGTTGAAGTTGAAGAAGACCATGCTATAGAGAACCAGCCAGGCCCTTCAAAGAGGACAAAGCACTCAATTAACAACAATGAGCAGATAAGGTTGGATGCAGAAAACCAATGTACAATTTCTGATAAAGTAAGTTCACAGATTCCATATTATCCAGAATTCTGATCAGACACTCAGTATAATTACTTTAAATGTGAAAACAACTGGCTAGTAATAAAACAAAACGCTTGGTTGCTCCCAATCTGCTGAAGCTAGCAGATATGGTTTGGGGCCACAGCAAGGTTAAGGGTTCAAGTCTGCCAAGGAGTGGATTGAAGGGGAAGTTAGTTACTTTGGAAACACAAGAGAAATAAAGCAAAATACTCTGACCAGGAAAGTATATGATCTAAAATATCATTAACTCACAAAAGAGATGAACAGGCTAGAGCTAGTGCAGAGAGTAAATCTTTAGAAACAGGAGTAGATAAAACGCTAACTAATCAATGTATCACTACAAGTCAAATATTTAGAACTGCTTATAAGGAAGTAAAGCTAGGAAGATTATTCACAGATTTGCCAATGGACATTCAGTCACAGGAACTTAATGGCCTAGACACGGGAAAGGTTTTAGATTCTAAATTTAGTTGCACCAATATAACTGATCACATCTGTATAGAAATGAGAAAAATAACTAACCCTCTTATAAAGAATAACATTACAGTCAGCATTATGGTAGATGAGTCAACCACTTGCTGTAATTTGCCAGTACTTGCATTGTGTTTAAGATGTGCCATGTCCAAAAAACAGAAGTGAAGTCATTGTTTTGGGACCTTGTTGAACTTAAAGATACAACATGTAGTTCAATTAAGAATGCCAATTTGCAGAATCTGAGCTCTTAATGGATGTTATTATTCATACCTGAGAGATAACTTTGTTGGTTTTGTATGTGAAGGGGCCTCAGTGATGTTAGGAAGAAAAAATGGAGTTGCCGTTGAATTACAGAAAATATTTCCAAACTTAATAGTCTGGCACTGTGCTAACAATAGGCTTGAGCTAGCAGTCCATGACATAAGAGATGTGGTTAAAGGGTTTGCTCAGTTTCAATTCTTCATCGACAAAATCTATTTGTTGTATAGCATATCCCCTAAAAATCAAGCTCAGCTTAGGGATTGTAGAGCAGAACTCGGAGAAAGACTAAACAAAATGGGACAAATATTTTCAATTAGATGGGTGGCGTCAAGTACAAGAACAGTGAAATCTATTTGAAACAATTACAGGTCTCTTGTTAAACATTTCATGAAGTCTGTGAAATCTATTTGAAACAATTACAGGTCTCTTGTTAAACATTTCACGGAGGCTTTAAATGAAAAGTTCAGAGATTGCAAAGAAAGGTGTAAATATGGGAGCCTTTACAATGCTTTGACTTCTGCATAATTTGTAAAAAACCTGACAGTTATTTATGATGGCTTAATTGAGCAGCTCTCAGATTTATCCTTCCTTCTACAAAGAAGAGACATGAATATTACAAAAGCTGACAAGGCTATAAAACAGACTATTTGGGTACTGGTATCTTCTCCAAGATCCCATGCTGAGGAAGCAACTGAAGCAGTTGGGAAAAAATAGACATCGAGTTAAACAGCTATACAAAATATAGAATAAAAATAAGTATTTCAGAAAGTGGAGTGCCATTGTTACTAAAATTAGGCAAATGAGTCAATCTTGTATACACTTTTCTCCACTTACAAGTTTTTTAATGAAGACTAGTTTCTGGGAACTTCTTCCCTATCCTCAGATCTGTAGTTGACTGGTGATGCACCCAGTGTCTGCATCTGGCTTGGTGTCGTGTTGCCATCTGATACTCTGGTAAGTTTGATGATGTCATCTATAGTGGGAATTTCAAAATTCATCAAGAGGTTCTGTTTCCTTGTAATAAATATGTTTTCCCAAATCTACAGTTCTAGAGGTTTCTTTGCCTGTTTGATCAATTCTATTTCTTGCTAGTTGTGATACTCAGACCAAAAGTGATGTGCTATGGCAGACTTCTCCATCTGTTTGAATTTAATATTTCTGAAGTGTTCTTTCATTCTTGTTCCTAGATTCCTTTTAGTCTTCCCAATGTATATCTTGTCGCAATCCTGGCAGCTCATTTGGTAAATGCCTGATAATTGGGTTTTGGGTGTGCTATTTTTTAGAGGGTGGTTTAGTAAGTTGCGGATGTTGTGTTTGTTCTGAGCGGCTAATTTTATGTTGAAGTTCTTAAATTTATGTTCAAATTTTTTGAAGTATTTTGCATGAACTGTAAATTTGCCATATCTGATGTTTGGGTTTTCTAGTTTTTTAACATCTTTTAAATTTTTGTTTCTTTTGGGTCTGTAGATCAACTTTTTGATGAAATTTGTGTTGTAGTTGTTCAATTCAGCAACCTGGTGTATGTGAGTGTACTCCTGTTCATATTCTGTTTTTCTTAGCAGAATGTTGATTAATCTGTGTACCAAACTATGAAAGACTGCATATTTATGTTGTAATGGGTTAAATGGGTTGCATTTAATATAATTGACAACTTCGTGGCCAGGTTGTCATTTGTAGTCTCCAGCTTTGCGGCCAGGCTGTTATTTGCCGCTTCTGTTTTTGCAGCAAGGTTTTCATTTGCCGTCTTCATTTCCGAGGTCAGTTCAGCCTTCATTTCCATCATCTTCTCCAAAATCTTTTCCAATGCCGCGTCCATGGTTGTAATGTTCGGTGATGTTGTTGTCCCGCTTCCTGACACCAGTGTGACTTTGTGGGTTCGTGAAATGAAAAGTCCAATTGCACCACTCAAAAATGTTCTTTATTTCCACTGACTTACAGTTGAACACTTGCCAATTACACAGGATTACGTAATGCACACAATTACGATTCACTAGTTCGTCCGTTGCAGTTTCTCTTGCACTCGCAATTACGTAAACCCCTCCGACGCACGTACACTAGCACGACGCTGCTTCGCTGCTCGCCAAGAACTGACTCACTCCTCTTGCACGATGTGTTGCTTATATAGGGTCAGCTGGCCGATCTGGAAGGTTCTCGATTAGATGAAATATCCCATAATTTCGAGAACACAGGTGGAACAGAAAGAGACGGCGCAGTGGTGTTTTTTTGTCCCAGCCACCCCTCCTTAACGCTATAAGACAAACGAGGGGGCGTGGCGAACGCCGACCGTCTCCTGCTTGCCCGCTCCCTAGGGTGTTCCGACGTTCGGGTGACAGTATACTGTCTTCTACCCTCAAGGTAGGATTCAAACCAGTTATGAGATACCCCTCTTATACCATAGGTATCAGGTTTGGATAACAGAATATTATGGTCAACCAAATCAAATGCCTTAGACAAATCCATAAAAATCCCAATAGTAGAATTATTTGCCTCAAACCCTTCTAATGTTTGTTTCATAATGGAATATAGTGCATTAGAAATTGATTTATTTTTCCTAAATCCATTTTGTTTATCACTGAAAACATATTTTTCAAGAAAAGGAGATATCCTGTTGAACATAACAGTTTCCAAGATTTTTGAAAACCCTGATTGAACCAAAATAGGTCTATAATTATCAACATTTCTTATATCTCTCTTCTTATATACTGGTACGACTTTTATTAATTTTAAAACATCAGGAAA
This sequence comes from Mantis religiosa, assembly GCA_030765055.1. Classification (NCBI taxonomy): domain Eukaryota; kingdom Metazoa; phylum Arthropoda; class Insecta; order Mantodea; family Mantidae; genus Mantis; species Mantis religiosa. The sequence continues at coordinate 222,023,125 of CM060948.1, forward strand.
TTTGCCTGTTGATATAGAACAATTACATATATCCATTAATGGTGCTACTATATAATCTTTGCAAGATTTGATTATACACTCTGGTACGTCATCAAATCCAGCAGAGAATGTGTTCTTTTTTGAATTTATTATTTTAAGAATCTCCTCACAAATTACTGGTTTGAGAAATACACTTATATCGTTTCTGATTAATTTGATATTAGGAGTATTTGTTATATTGGGATACTTCAAAGGTACTCTATCAGCAACACTAATGAATTGTTTATTAAGGATATTTGATACCTCAGCAGGATTATCTAATTTTATATTATCAAATGTTAAAGTAATTTTGTCTCTAGTTTTGACCATGTTGTTGGTGCATTCATTTTTTATTACATTCCAGATAGTCTTATTTTTATTCAACGAATTTGAAATGCAAGTATCTATGTATTGTCTTTTTGCAGCTTTTATTACCTTATTATATATTTGCCTATAATTCTTATGATATTCTATAAACGCTTCAGTTTTGTTTACTTTACTCAACTCAATTAGACAGCGTTTTCTTTTGCTAGAAGTAATAATTCCCTTCGTTATCCATTTCTTCCTTTTACTAGTTTGCCTACGTTTAACAACTGTATAAGGAAAAGCTATATTAAAATTATGCAGAAACATCAGTAAATTTGCAATTTTTCATCTATTCTTCTTTCATTGTACACATCAGTCCAGTCTTCAAGGTTTAAGAGTGTATTGAAATATTGAATATTTGCAGTAGAAAATACCCTTTTGTAACATGTTTGGGGAGTTATTTTAGCATTATTAGTCCTAATATTTGTTAAATTAGATACAATCGCATTATGATCTGAGTAGCCAGTGTTAATATTCTCCAGCTTGACAGTAATGATAGATTTGTCTAGAATTATAACATCAATTGCTGTATTTGACTGGGAAGTTAAACTTGTGGGGTTACTAATTACATTTGAGAGATTGAACACTGCTAGTAAGTTTTTTAATTTATATACTGGTGAGTTGTCTTTTAAGAAGTCAGCATTAAAGTCTCCACATATAAAGATTTGTCAAGAGTGTTTTTGGAGTATATTAATCATTCTCTCAAGTTTATCTAAGAAAGTAGCACAACACCCATTTGGAGAACGATAGATACATACAATAAATAATTTAATTCCTGTATATCAATTACAGAGGGTTCAAATATCAGTTCTTCATTTAGCATATTAGTTTTTAAATACCTCTTATACTTGACTCATTTTTTTACTGCAATCATGGTACCCAATGTGCGTAGTTTTCTCTACAGAAAAAGCCTGCAACTATAAAGTTTGAAAAGATATGCGAATCTAGGCTGATGCAGGTTTTTTTAATCCAATGTTCTGTAAAACAACATACCTGTATATTTTCCATTGAGTTTAAGAAAATTTCAATTTCAAGAAGCTTATTGCCAAGGCACTGTACATTATGATACAATATACTTAAGTCATTTGTATCTGTTATTTTGCTAATACTTGACTCATATTTTCCATGACATTACATTCTGCAGCCATCATTTAATTTGTTATAATTTCTTACTTGTTCGGAATCCCTATTTGCTTTATATTTTACTCTACCAACATTTTTATTAATATTAGATATTTCTCTTGACTTTAGATCACAACTACCATTTAATATGAGTTTTTTGGTCTGCAGCATGCAATGTATCTATTAAACAATTTACCAATAATTAGTGAACCCCTTCTATTCAAATGAAGTCATCTCTCCCAAGATCCCTATCTGTGATCAATGAGTTTCCATCAATAAATATACAGTTGTTTTGTTCACACACCCATTCTAATACAGAATTTATTGCATCAATGTATCGGGGGTCTTCGTCTCGACGTCTCAACATTCCACTGATACACACTTTTACTCGAGGGAATACTTCATTAATCACTTCCACAAGCTGCTATATTTCCTCCATAATCTCATTTGGAACATTTGCAGTAATGATAACATCAGGATCGTATTTATTCTCTAAAAGTTCCCGTTTCAGGTGATGAATTTTTGCACCAGGATAGCAATACACTGTAGCTTCTTCCTCTATAAATTTGTCAGTATACCGCACTAGCTAATCACCGATCAAAATTGCCATCTTTTTATCATACATTGTTTCATCTGAGCTAAATACCAGCGCACTTCCATCATGGAATTCCCTTTCTGCACTGAATTCCTTTGTCCCAGATACCGGTGTGCTTCGATTGTTATACTCCCTCGCTACGTAGTATCTCTTTGTTTCTGAAACACTTGTCTCATTTTCTAGTCCAGCTTCTTTCTGGAAATCACAGCTGCTGTTTGAATCAATTCCTTCATTGGTATTCTGCATGCTTCTGTTCTTGGAGTATGATTCATTCCGTTTCACCACTCTGTTAATATTTCGACTAACCTTTAAATCCCTTGCAATTTGGTTATTATTCACGGGCGTGTTTTCATCATTTTTTCTTCTATCCTTACTGTTACGTTTTTTTGTTTCATTTGTTTATTTTCTTCCATTAGGTGTTCTGTTTCACATGGTGCTTCCTTCAAATCTCTGTTAATTATTTCGATTATATGGTGAAGCGACGCCACATTTTCACATGATTTTCTGCAGCAATCATTCATATTCTTCACGCCTAAATTGTCTGCAAAATTAGAATCTTCATTTCCATTGCTGTGGCCGGTGTTGAGTATTGGATTTTTACGTGATTTGTCATTGAATACTCCATTTACTTGATTAAAATCAGCAAAAACCGAGACATCACTTTCAGAACCAGCATATACCACTGCCATCTTTTGTCAATGTTTATGTATAGTATGTGACAGTTGTGGGGAAATTGGTTCTTTTTATAATAGCCCATGGGGAGTCGAAAAGGAATGGGTGAAAGTGGAACTTGAGTTATGAGCATACTGTAAATTTATGCTGGGCGTACTCCAGAACTCAGCAAATGTATGAGTACTTTTAGAAAAGAATAGTACAAAAGGAATGGTGATGGAAAGAGTGGTTAAGTATTGGTACAGGATACTGCAGTTGCCAGAAGCAACTTATTGTATTCTGTATACTTGCGTAACATAAAAAATAACATTACTTCTTTAATTTTTGCCCACCTTTCTTTCACTGGCAACTGGCATGCCCTACAAAATGACGCAGCATCTGGTCTTTTAAATCATTGCACCTAAACTAATGCAGTATTTATTAGTTTTTTGAGTTGACTCATCAAAAAATTAATAATTATTTCACTTCACTGTGGTGTTCCAATACAGTTAAATCTCGATAATGCAGTATTATTCATTTCTCAGCCACTTCGCCCTAATCAATTTTTTCCTCCATTGTAGTTTATTGCTTTTGTTCCATAGTTGCTGTCTTTGTTATGAATAAACAGGAAAGAAGTGTTATTATGTAGGAAGTTTCTGTACACACGTTTATCTTCTTACATTATACAAATGTGAATTAAACTGTAGGCAGCTTTTTCAATTTTTTTTGTATAAATATCATATAATGTTATATCAAATAAAGAAAAATGTGAGTGAGAGCCGAAAGAAGAGAAACTGAAAGTTTTCAGTTTTCCAAAGTAAAGCACAAATTTGCCTGATGTGAAAACTTTCTTCATCACATGATATGACTTTTTGTTGAGATTTAGCTTAAAATCTGCCTGAATCGTTAAACAAGCCATCTAATGCTTTTCATCTTGATAGGATATTATTTATTTGAAACATAAAGGTATAGCTTTGCAAATTCAGTGTTCTGTAGTTCACAATTCTGTTACGAGTATTATCTTTTGGCAGTTGCAATGCAGTAGCATGATATTTTTTGTGCTGGTGTAAAGGCTTATTTCTTGAGCTAACAATAATACTTGGGGGAGGGATTATTAATTAAATTATTGATGGTGTCAACTGTTAACAATCATATCAGATCACAATCAGTACCGCTGGTAAGCAGGAATTTACTCCCTTAAGTTTTCTTTTTCATGTGTGTGAATCTACTGACACGAAGCTGTTGTTTTACCCAATCTTAACATCACCACTCTGGGACTCTGTTCAGTTTACAACTTAAACTTGTAAGGCCAGCGCTTAGTTACCTAGGCTACACAAACTAAGATTATGTATATGAAAAAATTGTGATTTTCTCATGCTTACTTTTTTCTACATGTATCTCAAGGAATCATGAAATCGATTGCTTAGAAACCTCCAGTGTTGTTTCCAACATTGAAAATGAAACTGCAGACCAATAAATCTTAATGGTTGTTATAAAATTTTACAGCAATACCTTTATAAAAGTAGGTATGAGAATTCTTTTCATGATGCCATAATTACTGTAATTCTGTTTGAATGGGGAAACTCTTACTAAAAAGCTGTACTTTACTTGTTCTTAGTTGACAATGGATCATTTGGGGCTTTTATTACAAAAACTAGGATTCTGTGGCTTGAGCTTTTAATTAATTTTTGTTCTGTGCTTTGTATCTTTTTGACACATCGTGACATAATTTTAAGTGATATTAAGATTGCTGTGATGAACTTTTGAATTTCTTATCTTTCCAAAAATCGTTTCTATTAAGGAGACAAATCTGTGCAAATTGGCCTAAAACTTACAACAATCCCGAATTTGATTTTTTTTTCCCTTAAAATTAATATAGACATACTTCAATAATATAGTTTCTTTTTTCTAACGGACTACAGAAAATGTCACATGACTATTTAAATAACTCTACACCTGTATCGTGACTACTATTTTGTAATTTTAACCCTTAGATTTCTCAGATTCCATATTTTCTACATTTTCCTAACTTCAAAATGTTCCACAGAATGCAGTTTTCTATTAATCTGTATGAAATTCTAAACATGCCCGTAAAGGCAAGTGCATATTAAGTGAACCTATTTTGCATTTCTTGTCTCTTTGTTATTTGTATTGAAAAGGATTATAAGGCTTACTTCTTACTGAAAATGCTTACGAAAATAATTTTTTTTAAATAGGTATGATTATTTTTCCCTTCATTGATATGGCAAAGACAAATATTTCACATAGGTACAGGTCATTAACAGATTAAAATGGGTGCAGAAACTTACACCCAAAGCATTAATTTTTAAAATTACTGTATGTGGGACATTTTGAGAATTGCCTGTAATTTAGACAAAAACTGTTAATTCCTCAGAAACTTTAGAAAGCTGAAACTTGGTATTATTCCATTCTTGATCGATCACAAAAATAAAAGGTATAAATTTTAAACAAATGTAACAACAGCTTTAGATACTTCAGTTTGCACCCTTAAGCCCCTCCCCCAAAAACCCATGTTTCTGTTTTTTGACACAGTTAATTACTTCACACCTTTCTGCACATTACGGTTCTTACTTAGTGAAGTGGATTTATATCTATTTTAATTATACAACAATATCTGTTATTCTTACTTTCTGTGGAGCCATTTATAAAATTTGGAATAAATATAGAACTATTTCACCTAGGGAACCACAAAATAATATGTGCTTAGAAAATTTGTTGCAGCATATGTTGTGATGATTTTCATTTTGTTATAGTGCATTTTAAAAATCATTTTACTAAAATTGCGTATTTGTAAATGTTTACTTAGCAAATGTTTAGTGCCTATTTTGCCCATTTTAGTGCCTTTTTGTCTGCCTATTTCACACATTTTTAGTGCCTATAAATCTGCTCCCTAGATATTACTCAAAACATTTAGGATACTTCGTAGTAGAGACACTGCTATCTGTTTACACCGCATGGGTGGCTGGAATGTCATAAAATATATATATATACATTACTGAAGGCAGAAACTGTTCTATGCCAAGGAGCAGAATAAAATCCACTTATTTAATTCTGATGTGAAGATTCCGATTCCTGCATATCTGCTTTACTTGCTGTATCTAGAGATTCCATCTGTGGCGATGTTGTCTAAAGGATGTATATCAGCTGTTATATCTGTAGAATTGCCATTGTTATCTCTAAAATTCATAAAACCGACTATGATATTTGCATTCTCTTCCTCTTCATCACTTCTATCCAATCCCGCATTGATTAATATTCTTTCTATTTCTTCTTCTATCAAGGCATCTCAACGTCATTATTCTTATCCTATGGACTTAATTTTGATGCAAGCATTTTTCCAATTCTCTTCAGTGTCATTTAAACATATCTGCTTAGTTCTTTAAATGTGTTTCAAGTCATAGATCACACTTGTCTGCTATGTTTTGCTTTATGATATTCTACATCAGTTCAATGGGGTTTAAATCGCAGTGATATGGTGGCAATCTATATCCTGGCATTCCACTAAAATGTGCCGCATATTCTTATCTTTCTGAAACTAAATCCCATTTTTTTAATATTTGCCAGAATTATTAAATTTTAGATGAGTCGCGTTTTTTACACATCTGCTTCACTTTCGTACCTATTTTGAGGACATGTTTCGCAAATCTTCGCTTGCATCTACGGCTCTTGTGCGAAACATGTCCTCAAAATAGGTACGAAAGTGAAGCAGATGTGTAAAAAACGCGACTCATCTAAAATTTAATAATTTTTCGCTTCACTGTGGTGTTCCAATACAGTTGAATCTCGATATATTTGCCAGAATGTTTTTTTGTCCACCATCGAAATTAATTTTCTTATTTACTGCATAGAATATCTTCTTCAGGTTAGAATTTCTTTATGCATTCATAATACTCTTAAAAAAGTTCTGCGGAGGACACACTTATCTAAATCGTCCATTTGAAACTTTTTCTGATTAGTTGTTTTTCTGGAGTAACTCGTGCATCTGAAACACTAGCTTTTTCAAATTCTTTAACAATTCTTTTCATTGTGGCTTCACTTTCTGCTACTGTTGTAGCCGTTTTACCCAATGCCATTTGCAAAGAAAGAACTAGACCATTTTGCTTTTCCTGGAAAATATTCTGATTTATTCTGAATAATCCTTCTGCTATGGGAGTTTACAACCCTCTGGGGTTAGCTTTCTTGAAGTTTCCATGTTTGAAAATTGTCATTAGAGACACCCACTTTGTGACACAACATTACACTGTACTGTGGTACTCATGCATCACACAGCTAGATTAACAACTCAATACACAGTCTATAGCCAGCCATCACAACACGTTAGTTCCTACTACTGCCACACATAAACAAAACTCAAGCTAATTCTCGCTGGTAGTACCTCATATATATGGTTATCTGAGTTCAACTATCGATACACAGAGGGTAGAAATAGGAAAAAATATATAGTGTGCTACATTCATTTTCCCAGTACACTACTAGGGGTTCTCATATACAATGAGATACACACCTTTTGTGGCCACTTACTATGCTGTAAGTACTTAAGTCCCAGGAGTCATAGTTACAGCTATTAGGTACATTGACGTAAATTAATTGCAAAAACTATTTGTAGTTGATTTATTGATACTCGTCACTTACTTTTTATATTAATGAGAGACTAGTTTCAAAGACAATCGCCTACATTTTCTTTGAAATAAATGATTGGGCAGCAACAAATCCTTAGCTTTGTTATATTAAGTTTCTTCCGTACGGGTATACTTTCGCAATAATCTAGCATTTTGTACAAATCATAATTTACCTTCTAACAGTGCCGCAGTCCAGGAATTTTTTTTAATAATCCCTTTAAATAATCCCTCAATTGTTTTGTCATTATTCATGTCTTAAAAAAGTGTGCGTCCAACCACTTCTCTCACGAATACGAAGGAAGATTAATTTGATTCCATTCTTTGCATTCTTCATTCATATCCTTTACATCCAAGCTTTGTTCTTGTACCTCGACTCTGATATTTTCTTTAACATCCGTGGCTCTTGTATTCAAATTGTCTTATCCATTTTCCTATTCATTTCATTTTCTTTAGTTTGTCAATTATATGTTTATTACCTGTGTATTAATAGTTCCAGGATTTAATTCCACAACATTATTAGAGGTACTAATTTTGTGCTTCCAGTAACTGGTGTGGTGTTTATTTTTCACATGTGCAGTTTGTTCTTTTAAATTTCATTATCCTTAGCATAGAAATTCGTAACTTTCACAATATAATATCCACTCGCATGTCTTTTTATATCTCTTCCACTAAACTCTAGGAGCTCACCACTCACATATACTTTCTCTTCCCGTTCCAGCTTAGCATTTTGCTATAAATATATAGCAGGGAAAGTAATGAACAACAGTGATAGAGAAATTAATAAAGAATAGTGTTGGCCATAACCAACTTAGTTTCAGCTTCTGAGAAGTACATGACCTTAGCCAGCTAACTTTTCAACCCAAACGAAATCTCAGTTTCAAATGATTTGTGTACCTTGGTAGTGGAATGTTTGTGCCAAAAGAATAAAGCAAAATTACCCTACTATCCATGCCATTACTGCATATATTGATTTTGCTTTTCAGTGGTGTAACAGCAAGAGAAGAACCTTCCGACCCACATTATGTCAAGTTTCATAATGGCTAATGTTTTCTAATCATCCTTCAAAATGATTAAAGCAGATTGTATTCCTTCATATGGTTTTATAGTACACATTACTTATAACACTATAAAGCTATTTCCCACAAAATTGTAGCTTTGTTTTAAGGCAAAGCATTATTGGAATTCAAAAACAAAGTGTGCTGCTTTGCTGAACACTGAACACTATAGCAAAATATTGTCAACAAATAAATAATTTCCCAGAATAAACTTTCAACTTGAAGCTTTTTGGGTGGCGGACAGGAGGGGTGAGTTCCATTTACATGATGCCCTTCATGTCAGTCGTATCATGGCTTTTTGCCTTTGGAACCAGTGTTCATCATTAGTAACGTTAATTTGTTTTAATAGTTCTAATATATTATTTTAATTTTTTTTTTTAATGTAAACTTAATTTCACACTCATGTACACTCCTCATACTATCAGACTCTAAGATGCGGAATAATCCTGACTGATAAACATTATCTATTCTCTAGCTCTGAATCCAATCCAGGACCTTCGGATTTGGTAGCTAGTATATTAACCCTTTCACCGATATGAACGTCATATGATGTCCAAGTTTAAATGCCCCAAACCGATATGGACGTGTATAGACATCCTGTGCATACATGCATTTAATGGTTAATTAAGGCCAATTATTTTAATCTTCCTATTTTACAATTAATTTAAATTAGTTCTATAAGGGATGAAAACTTACCCTTAAAGGTTTCTTTTTGAATGGTGCACCTCAAAACATGGACAAACACACAAGGGCACATCTTTAGATTCACGGCAAATAATATTGGTTTCCTTTCGAACTTCTTTTTCACGACACACTAAACATTTTCGAAATGGTCGCGACTTTTTTGTTGTGGGAGGTATCCTTTTAGTAAAGTGTCTTCTTTCAAGTAAGAGAGGTGTTGTAGGGGTGGATTTCTTATCCCCGGTACGAAGAGGTGTCTAAATATTATAGTGCTATTATAGTGCTTACGAGCTATTGAAACGCTTAAGTCCAGGTAGGTCATTGTCTTGCATGAATTTAGAGCTCTGCAAATCATTAAACAATTGTGTATAGTTACATCCAGCTGGTATAAAAATACTTTTTTTTAACATTTAACTGGTTTTTGTAAAGAGGGATAGCTTGTAATAGCTGATTCACCCCACCCAATTTGACCCGTCATTTCCCAAACATGTCATCTGTAGACCAGTACATGTCTAATGTAGGCTTACAAATAGCAGGTACACTGTCCACTCCTGAATTCTGCCCTTAGGCCCTAAATTGCTTTTAGAGGTCAGGGCTACCCTCATCCTACTTGCATATACGTTTGTTTGCATAACAATGAGAGACACTAAGTCAACAGTATATATATATATTTTTTTGTGTGTGCGTGCGTGCGTGCGTGCGTGCGTGCGTGCGTGCGTGCGTGCGTGTGTGTGTGTGTGTGTGTGTGTGTGTGTGTGTGTGTGTGTGTGTGTGTGTGTGTGTGTGTGTGTGTGTGTGTGTGTGTGTGTGTGTGTGTCAGTAGGTTGGATGTCAGAAGTTAGCTGTACAACAGAAAATATGTATATTTGTCTATATGTCTATTTGCCTAATGTTATTTGTGTTTGAATTATTTTGACCACTGCACAATGTTGATTCTTCACCAACACCTGAAGTAAGCAGGTCATTTTCTTCTTCACTGCTACCTATATCCTCAGCACCTCTCTCAATCACCTTCAATATCCAAATCATGTCAAACAGCAAAAGGTCTTCCAGATTTTCTAAAGTGATATCAGAAGTTCGTACACATCCTATAAAAGCTAATTTATTTGCTACGTTACTAGGATAAGCCATGGTTAACACTAAAATTAAACAATTTCAAATATGCCATTCATTTAGCTCTCGAATGCTACAAGAAATCACTTTGAACACTGAGAGAGTATAAATAACTAAAATGCTGTGCGAGAACAGCTGCGTAAGGCTACCATAAATTTCAATTGTGAAATACTTTAATAAGAAGTGCTGACAGAGAGGTTTGTTTCTTTCCAATGTGCATTTCACACAACATATACAATGATTATAACTAGTATAAACTAGAACCTAAAACCTTGAGAAGTCCCTAAAACCGGAGAAGTCGCTTGCCCAGCCTACATACATACATTCATTCATATGCATGCAAAGCAAAATGATTCAAATATTAGATGTGTTCGACACATAGAATAGCTTTTGCTACAGGGAAATAAATTAGTGAAATTTCAACGGTTTATTAATAGTCTCTATTGATACTGTACATGTATACTCACTTTAATGGGTTTTAAACCAGTTTTTGTTTCATTTAAATAACTTAATAAATACGGAAGATATGAATGTGTATTTATGAAGCATTTTTACAGTATTTAACAATTTAAATGTCTTGTTCTGTTTATTGGGTATCTGTTTCCGACCCGTGAAGGGTTTAAATGACCATCGGCAAAGCGATTAATCACCAGACTACAGAGGCTGTCTCATTTTGCTCCTGGTTTTTAACGAAAGCCTAGGAAAAGTGATCCTTAAACTTTTAACAATTATGTTATCTTACATAAACTTGTTAAACAATTGTTACTTACAGTAGTAGCGGCACTAATAGAACTATAAGTGTTGGTATTACTATTATCTCATACTTGTTAACTTCATCAGTTTTTTGATGACCCAACAACTCACTGAAAAGTCAACTACTTCACTTACCTTTTTCTTTTTCCCCCATTGATGTTTACTAGGTTATTAAACTGGCAGCAAAATATATCGTCATGTTTTGAGTATTTTCAATGCACTTTGGGATTTCCCTCTTGTCAGGAACCTTATTAACTATTTTTGTTGAAAACTCATTATCTATCAATGAAGAATTTTTGCTAGCAGACTTAACATAATGATATTAGTAAATTAAGCTCAAATTTAACTTGCTCCAAATTTGTTGTCACTTCCACAGTTGACTTCTGTATAGAGTCCTTATTTGAGATGGTGACTTAACTATTGTTTTTATGCCTCTTTATCAGGCAAACTTGAAAACATTTGACCTGCTTAGCAAAAGTCAGGATTCTATATATTGGGTAAGGGGAAATAGTCATGAGACATCACCAATATTACAACTGTGCTGAAATTTAAATTGTAAATGATGTCACCAATTAATTTATAAAAAAAACTATGCAGAAGAAAGATTTATTCAGCTCTCTTTTAAAACTGTCTATATCTTAAAAGCATTTTTTTAAAGTGTTTAACATCCGCTTTTACTACATGCGGCACCATAAGCAGTGACACGGATGATATATGAAATAAAGATGGAGCACCAGTGAGATGGCGGGGGAAACTGGAGCACCTGGAGGAAACCTGCCCCTTGACATTTTGTCCACCACAAATCTCACATGCAGTTGCCTGGAACCGAACTCAGGTCACTTTTCTGAGTGAGTGGTCAAACGACTTGGCAATGGCACAGCCTAGAGCACTTTGATATTCAAAGGCATCATAAGATAAAGTATGTGTATAAATTATGACACTAACGTTTAAGCACAATTTAGAACACAAAGAAAAATATGTTACTACAGTATTTTATTCAATATACCATAGAGAATCACTCTCGGTATGGGCATTTATGCTATATAATCCTGTACTTCCTTTTACCCAACTGTTCAATATAGCATGTAGAATTACTCTTGTTACGGGCATTTATGTGTTTCAATCCTGTAATTATTCTTACCAGACTCTTATCTACAGATCTAAACTCTTATCAATTTATTAGTTTCTCTATAAGAAAGAGTGGCAGCAGTGACAGGACAATTTGTTATGGTTTTACATAATTTATATATAAAAGGGAGTATTATACACTGTTGACAAAAATAAAATAACATAACAAATAATAAATAGATTGTGGATTTGAGCTTTTAAAACTTTATTTACTTCCAGTCATCACAAAATATATCACATTTATTAGAAAACATTTATTTGAGGAAGAATTAAGGAAGAGAACATTGAAAGAATATCATATGTTCATTATCTTAAATGATTCAATAGAATCTTTTCACAGATTCGGAGATTCTTATTAAGTTTGTTCACAGGCACTACCACTTACTCTTTGTAAAATGAGACTTGTTATAAGTTCAGTAGCTAGAACAATATAAACACTATAACAATTGAAAGCTCAAACTTTATGAACTAAATTGAAATTGTTAATTAGGCTAGGAAATGCAGGTTGGCACAATCTGTAACATAATCTTTTGACAAATGTTAACACAAAAGTGAAATCAAAAACACAAAAATTAGAAAATAAATCCAATAAAATTATTTGAAGCAAAAGGTTAGAAACAGTGATGTATTTAACATCTGAAAGTAATGAGTCGGTAATTCAAACACAAACATCACTTAAATTATCCTTACTTGGACATGTTTCAGAGAACGGTTTGTCCCCATCGTCAGCAGTTATCTGACTGGTTGGATCCGTGGTTTCCTGAAGTGAGCTGGTTGTCTGTGGTGGCATCTGTTGTCTGTGAGATGAACTTTCAAAGAGAGTTTTCAGGCGGCAATTCGAAATTTAAAGTATACTATTTGTTTTTTATAATTAGCAACTTTTCCCAAACATCGAGTTCGACTGATTATAAAAAACAAACAGTATATTTTAAATTTCGAATTGCCATCTGAAAACTCTCTTTGGAAGTTCATCTCACAGACAACAGATGCCACCACAGACAACCAGCTCACTTCAGGAAACCACGGATCCAACCAGTCGGATAACTGCTGACGATCGGGACAAACCTTTCTCCGAAACATGTCCAAGTAAGGATAATTTAAGTGATGTTTATGTTTGAATTACCGACTCATTACTTTCAAAAATCCAATAAACTTCGCATACCAAACAAAAAGGGATCAGATATAAGAAACAGCCAAATACAGAAAATATCAACTTATTGAAAGAAAACTGTACATCTGCAGAAATACATTAAGCACTTAAAACCTTTGTAATATATATGCGATAAAACAAGACCACCTGCTGATATACAGATTGTCATATGCTTCCAATTATCAGAAAAAAATCAGTGTATGTGAAAAAATTCTACATAGAATAACCAGGATCAGAAATGCAATAAACACCAAAAGACCATAAGATCAATAAAAGAAACGAAGGTAACTTACAGCTCAGTCAACAAAGGCAATGCAATAGTAATCTCAGACAGATCAGAATATATCAACAAAATAGAGAACCTTGGTAACATAGAAGGGTACACAAAACTCAATACCAACACAACTTAGGAACAATCAAAAAGATTAACCTAACAAAAAATACTAATTTTGTGACAGTAAACAAAAGATAAATGCAACATTAAAATCAGACAGTCCATTCATGTCCAGATGGATTTGTCAAAAATCCATACCCCAGATAAATCTATGAGGCTTAATCCAATACTCAATATACTCAAAGACGTCAACATCATTCTGGTACCTACACTTCATTCAAAACTGACTGCTTTTTGAACCAAAGGATACCATACCAGCAATAGAAAAATTAGAAATATATACATTTAACTATAAGACTGCCACTAAATTTGTCTTGGGGGGGGGGGGGGGAAATGAAAATGAAAAAAGGAAAATGAAAAAAGGGCAAAGAAATCTAAAGTATAAACAAGAAGAAAAATCAGCATAACAGCACAGTATTGGCTAGAAAAGCACAAAATGATCTTGAGCCTACACTTAGAAAAAACATCTCAAACTCAAAAATACAGATTTGGAGAACATTTTGATTTTTTTTAAATCGGATTTTCAACTAGCTCCAAGCAACAACATCAGCAACAAATTTCTGGAAAATAGCACAACAATCTTCAACACAAAGATACCATCCTGAGCAGCTGATATCAAGTTGATGATGAAAGAAACTGGGGTCTTAAAAGAAGTCCAGTTTTATAAAAAGTAAATGATAGTAAGCCGCATCACTTATACTATTTTTAAATTGTTTACACATATAAACCCTTCGACAGAGTACAGGAACTAACACAGTAATCAAACACACTTACATAATGATCATATACATCAAATATACATCAAGATAAATATAGGTCTTATAACCAGCGGCAAGGCGTGATTTTCAAAGCAAGGGAAGCTCCAAGTAATAACTTTCGTTAAAATAAAAGAGAATAATGACACAAAGAACTAAGGCTACTCTTCAGTACCCTTTCTATTTTACAGTCACATGTAGGCCCTTCTTGCATTGCAAGACTAGTCACACTAAAATCAGACATATTCCTGCTTCTCCTCTCCACTCAGACATTCCAATTTTTCCTAGAGTTGGTCCACACAATGTGAATTGTTAATCTAACATGGAGGAATATGCAATTTATACACCTCTGCTAATAAACTAAAACTTAACAAGAACTTCCTATTTGTCACTACTACACGGTGTTCATTTTTATCTGTAATTTTACCGTGCAAAATTTGACGTCATCAATAGCATCGCTGATGGAGCAAGTTTATATACGATTCCCCTGGCGGCTTGGAATCATACTTGATGTGCTGACAGCAGTTTTGATGCCTCCCTCTACCGGCAGGTAAATATACTATTTGAGAGGTGGGTCTGCCTGCATAATATAAAGGTGCGGAATTTCACATGGTGCATAAGTACGATAACTGTTTTTATAAAACTATATACTGCAATGAATGCACTGCAAAGCTAATTGTGCAGCCATAAAAGTATACCTTGAAGAATATACGAAATAAATCAATTAACATTTATTTCACAATGAACATCTGTTTTTCTGTTACAGTAGACATATATGCATATTGTAAACCTGTTACATAAAATAGAAATATTTCAATTTGATCTCAATTCTTTTCTATCACCCACAGTTTCCTCACAATGTAACTTCATTACAAACCAGAAAATTAGTAGAACATGTTCTAGGAATGAGAAATAAATTAGTGTTACGATATGTACAAAGCTTTTATCCAGGTCTAAACAAGAAAACATCTCTACTGCATAGTCTTATGTGTCCATTTTCTTATATTTCCTGTCTGTCTTCCCCTTAACCACTGTCTGTATTGCGAGAAGGCATGCTTGAGGCCTTTCTGTCATAATGTTATTTATTGCTTCTAGATTAGAACCAGTCACGTTACAGAGTCCAGTGTCTCTCTTTTTGTGAGTAACTCATCCTGTATCTTAGAAATGTTTGATAAACCTATTGGTTTTTAAAGACATAAGGATACCAACATCAATGCCAATGAGAATGACAAAAAGTTTATATCATATACTGATAAGTAAGATGTTTCAAACAAAAGTAAGTAAATTTGATGGATCCTGGACAGTTTTGACAACATTACGCTCCAAGGGATTTGTCTGAATGCTGGATAGCATTGCCTGAACTGCTCTATGGCGCCCCTCAATGTCCAACCTCTGTGGTCTACGTCCTAAGGGGCGGGCAACAGTGAGTAAGGATGTACCTGGTAGGGTGATATATGGCAGGGACATGGTGTGCCCTATGACCATTACAGCTGCCAAGAAGGCCTATCAGGAACTCTGAAAACTGGCAGAAGAGGCTCTGGCAAACCCAAGCCAAGGTGGAACAGCATATGCCTATGGCTGCATGGCCAAGGGGGAGCTTGGTCGTTAATATACGAACTCCAGATACCAGGCGTCCTCTGGTTTTAAATAAGCCTTCCTGCAGCTTGGGAAACTGCAGGTGACTATTTGTATCCCCATTTTTATAGCTCAAGATAGAGTCTAAAATTAATGAAAAAGGGGATGTGCCCTCATTCGCATCAAACCAAGAGGCATCTGTGCCTCAATCTCCTGCTGGACAGGAAAGGTTTATGGAGGAAGAGCTACAGAAAA
This sequence comes from Mantis religiosa, assembly GCA_030765055.1. Lineage (NCBI taxonomy): Eukaryota > Metazoa > Arthropoda > Insecta > Mantodea > Mantidae > Mantis > Mantis religiosa. The sequence goes on from CM060948.1 coordinate 222,039,376, forward strand.
GCTCATTTAAAGACCTAACTGACAGACAGGAGGAAGGAATACAGGAGGCTGAAGTGCCTCCGGACCTTGAGGAGTGTCTCAAAAAGCTCCAATTTAAAACCAAATTTGTAAAACTGAGAGGAGCAGCTAGGAAACGCTTCAAGTGGCTAATTAAACATGGCCACAAGCCGGAAAAAGCTTGTTCCATGGCGCTGGAGCCAATTAAAGGAAAGATGAGCAGTACCAAGAGGGTTAGGTCTGAGGAGAAGGAAAGCTAAGAAAAGGGAAGAGGAGCCTAGTGGGCAAAAGGAGCTGACTTTGAGCACTGGGGTTCCACCTGCACGGACATATAGGCAGATTGTCAGCTGTGTTCATGTAGGGATATTGTCAGCTGACTTTCCCCAAACCCTACTAAATCAAGAACAGCTAGAGGCTATCCAGGATTCTATTTTGGATAAAATACTGGAACAAAAGGAGGAGGGTTTGAAACCCAAGTTTCTTAATTCCAGTTACAAACCTGGCTGGCTGTGCTTGCCTGCGATGGGGAAGCCACGGCTAGATGGCTTCAAAGCATTGCAGGAGAGCTCAGGCCATGGGAGGGAGCTAACTTGAAGGCCGTGGAGGAAAGTCAGATTCCTCGTACTATGGTCTTGGTTGGCTACTTTCGCAACAGCCTTAAGGACACAACAGAAAAAATGGTAAGCTTCATTACAGCACAAAATGAAGACCTAAAGGTGAATGAGTGGAGGGTGCTTAGAAGGGCTACAGAGGGGGAAGAAATTCAACTTACTCTCTCTGTATATCACCTATCTGCAGAAAAGCTTAAGGAGAGAGCTTTCAGGATAAGCTACAAATTTGGCCAAGTACAACTTCGGCCAAAAGGGCAGCTTTTAAAAGAATCCAAGGGGATCCTTAAAAAAGGGGCTCCTTGACAAAGTCAGCAAAAGCCTTTAGAAGAGCCCTCTGGGACCTCTACAGGAAAGGCTCAGTCTCTGATTGAGGATAAGTCCAAGATCACTGGCTTGAAGGAAGGGGACAAGGCCACTTTTGAGGCCAGTGTTGAACCCACAAGCAAAGCTGGCTCCACTTCTACTCATAAGACCTTATGGCCTAAGGAACAGAAGAAGAGGAGTAAAAGAAGCGCAAGAAGGCAAAGGGCAGTAATCTGTCTAAGTAAGCCATTATGGCAGCACCTACAGGCAGAGATTTCAGGTGCATTCAGGCAAATCTCCAGCACTCTAAAGCAGCCTCGCAGGTGCTCAGCTGGGGCTTTATCAGGATGCGCCTTGACATAGCATTTATAGAGGAGCCATGGGTCTTTAGTACCCAAGTCAGAGGGCTCCCAACAAACACATGTAAGTTACTGTATAGTACTGAACATGAAATTCCAAGGGCTGCAATTGCATTTAGTAAGAATGTAAAATTCTTCCCTATTCCAGAATATATCTTCAGAGATATAGCCACAGCAGTAATAGAGGTACCGTCACAGAAAGGAAGGCAAGAGGTTGAAATTGCCTCAGCCTATTTCCCTGGTGATGTGGATGATATACCTTCTCCTTCGGTTAAGGAGCTGATATCCTACTGCAAGAAAATAAAGAAGCAACTTATTATCTGCTGCGATGGAAATGCCCACCACACTATATGGGGCAGCAGGAATACTAACATAGGAGGTGAGTCCCTCTTGGAATATTTGTTAAACAACAATATTGACATTATCAATAGGGGGAATGAACCTACTTTTGTAAATACTAGGTGGCAAGAGGTTTTAGATTTAACCTTGGCTAGCCACCTGATAAGTAAAGCAATTAAAAACTGGCATGTCTCAAATGAAGTCTCGGCTTCAGATCACAGGCATCTGAGATTTGAAATAGAGGCGAGTCATGTTGATAGAAAGGAAGTCAGAATCCCACAATTAACTGACTGGGAAGTTTATCTGGAACTTCTTAGGTCGGAAGTGGAGAATTTTCACACACCTATTGAGTCAATCTGTGAATAGGAGTATGTGACAACCCAACTCAGTAGCCTCATTATTTCATCTTACAAACAGTGTTGTCCTTGTACCATCAAAAGGGAAAAAAGCAACTTGGTGGAACAAGCAACTTGCCAAGCAAAGAGTCAAGGTCAGAAAACTCTTCAATAAGGCAAAAATTACAGATAATTGGTGTGAGTATAAGGAAGTGCTAACCAATTACAATAAAGAATTAAGAAAATCCAAGAGGAAAAATGGAAGAGCTTCTGTGAGGGTATTAATGAAATACCCACTACAGTTCGCATGTATAAAATCCTCTCAAAGAACCATGCCAATATTATTGGATATTTAAGAAGAATGGATGGGGAATACACTAAGAGTCAAAAGGAAGCTCTAGATTTTTTATGAAGACTCACTTCCCTGACTCTGATATGGTTGAAGAGGAAGAAAAGGCCCACAAATTAGGACCTTCTTCCCAAGGATACGGCAATAGGACCAAGAGCCTAGCTGGCCGTATCTTCAACTCTAGTCATATTAAATGGGCTTTAAACTCATTTAAGTCGTACAAAGCAGCAGGAGGAGATGGAATCTTCCCAGCTTTGCTACATAGAGGTCAAGAAGTTCTTGTTCCAGTTTTGGGAAGACTTTTTCATGCAAGCCTCAGACTAAATTATATTCCTCAAATATGGAGGACGGTTAGGATGGCATTCATACCAAAGGTTGGGAGGAGTGATTCCACAAAGCCTAATGCATACCGTCCTATTAGTCTTAGTTCCTTTATACTCAAAAGTATGGAGAAGATCTTAGACTATTATATTAGAAGCAAAACCTTAATCAAGGAGATCCTTCAAAAAAACACAATTTGCAAATCAACAGTATCGGCCCTTAACAATCTTGTTACGAAGATTGAAAAGGGGCTTAGGTATAAGCAAATGGCTCACTGTGCCTTTCTGGATATTCAAAGGGCTTTTGATAGCATCACGTATGAATCCATTAAAAAGGCTGCAGAAGCAAAGGGAATTGACCCTGCCATAATCAAATAGGTATTAACCATGCTACAATGCCGCAATATTACAGCCAACCTCGGAAGTGAAGAAATCAACATAAGGTCCAACAAGGGGTGCCCCCAAGGAGAGGTGCTCTCGCCTCTGTTATGGACCTTGGTGATGGACACACTTCTCGAGAAAATGGCTCTCACTGGTGTTGATGTTCAAGGTTATGCAGATGACTTGGTCATTATGATTAGAGAGAGGGATGAGACCATTTTGATGGAGCTCCTCCAAAATGCCCTCAATCTTGTAAATGACTGGTGTAAAGGGGAAGGGTTGTCCGTGAAGCCCAACAAAACAGTCATTATACCATTCACAGCCCCAAATCTCAATGGTGAAACACTTGAACTACAGGAACAAGTCAAATATCTGGGTCTAATTCTGGACAGCAGATTGACTTGGAATCTCCAGTTAGAAAGAGTCTGTGGGAGGGCTCTGGCAGCAATCAGAATTTGCTGCAGCCTTTTTGGCAAAACATGGGGTCTTAAGCCTCATATGATCCTTTGGGCATATATGGCTATAATAAGACCTATGGTCACACATGCCTCTTTGGTATGGTGGCCAAAAGTAAAGCAGAAAAGAGCCATAGCCCGTTTGCAAAAAGTACAAAGGCTGGTCTGTTTATGCATAACTGGTGCTATTAGCACATGTCCTACTGCTGCCATGGAGGCACTTATAGGTCTAATGCCTCTGCATCTTGAGGTTGAAAGAATGAACTTAAGTAGTGTCTTTCAGCTGCAAAGAAGTATGATATTTAACGCTGGTAACCTATTAGGTCACATGGAAATTCTCTGGGAATTCAAGGAGGAAAATATAACGTTAGGGGACTGGATGCTACCCCAACCTAGTTTGGATCTCTCCTTCACCATTAGGATTCCTGAACGGTTGAACTGAAGAGAGCCCATATATGAGAATAAGTCATCCATATGGTATACAGATGGTTAAAAAATGGACGGGAAAACTGGAATTGGGGTTCATGGGCCATATTTTAGCCTTTCTAAAGCCCTGGGTACCAGCCCCTCCATCTTCCAAGTGGAAGTTCATGCCATAGAAATCAATGCCCATGAGAATATCAGAAGAGGCATTCGTGGTGCTAATGTCTATATTTTATCAGACATTCAAGCTGCGTTAAAGGCCCTTGGGGCCTGTACCATTAAGTCAAAGCTTGTAAATGACTGAGGATTTTAAATCAGCTGGCAAAACACAATAAGGTTAACCTTGTGTGGGTGCCAGGACATGAAGGAATCAAAGGCAATGAAATTGCTGATCGCCTTGCCAAAGAAGGTGCTAATACCCCTTTTATTGGCCCTCAACCTTTCTGTGGTGTACCAAGTGGCTATATCAAAGATAAGATAAAGGCCTGGGAAATCAAGAAAGTCAATCGCTATTGGGGAAATGCTCCAAAGCAGGATTATGCAAAGGAGTTCATTGAACGCTCTGCAAAGAGGTCCAAGAGGATCCTCATTCTCAACAAACAGGAGTTAAAGCTAATAATTGGCCTTCTAACTGAACACTGTTCTCTAAGGGATCATCTCTATAAGATGGGTAAGATTGGGACGAATATTTGTAGATTCTGTAAAGAAGAAAAAGAAATGGCAAGACACATTCTTTGTGAGTGTAAAGCTATTGCCTGGAAAAGATTAAGGCATCTGGAGTCGGATTTTCCAACTCCAGGACAGATTGCCTTACTAGCACCCCAAAAACTTATAGGCTTTTTTAATAGTCTTAATATGCGCTGGGACTTGTAGAGTACGGTAATGCACAATAGATCTATTAGGTCGCAGTGCTGAGAAGTCGCAAGGGCTTTCACTACCCCTTTTCAATCATCATCATCATCATCATCATCATCATCATCATCATCATCATCATCATCATCATCATCATCATCATCATCATCATCATCATCATCATCATCATCATCATCATCATCATCTAAGCAGCGGTTTAAATTATTTTAGTAAATTGATGGAAATTTATCATTTCTCCACACTAGTCGTTTATAGGCTAAGGTTTTTGTTGGATAGAGTCAACATGAAAAATTCAATGCCATGGCCAGGATTTGAACCATCTGCATTTATATCCAGGGGAAGCTGGTTGTATTAGTTACTAGCAAAAACACACTCAGAGTGCTGCAATTTGATTACTGTTCTGCAAATATTACCGCTTCTTCTCCGTAGAGGGCACTATGATTTCAAGATAGACTCACCAGTCAACTATGACGTCACTCTTGGTCAATCGGAGGGCAGGAAATAACAATTAAAAATGAACAATGTGTAAATGCCAATCAACATAAAACACTATTGCTAATGCTATTGAAATATAATTACAGTTATGTTGAAAAGCGCCACATACAACAAAACAAATAAACTTTCCTTCACATGCTAGAGACTTCATGTGACAAAATCTGTCAGTGCTTCCTAACTAATAAAGAGTTGCGATTGCTTCATGTAACCTACAAAGCACAGTATTCAAGATTATGAATGCATAAATACAGAAATATTCAGTACTGAATAAGTTTGCAGAATTGGTCACTCAAATCTAAGCAGCTCTCAAACTGTCCTCAGCACCACAGATGTACGTGAATACAGTTTTAAAATGTATCCAGAGCAAATTAAATATTGTTTAGTACGAATTTTGCTGTTTTTCTTCTTTTTCTTCTGAGATTCTTGGGAAAGCGTCTCTTCCAGCACTTCATTGCACACTTTGCCACTGCTTATAACAATAGATAATAAATACTGAATAGACAAAAATAGTGAAACATTATAAAGTACACAGTTTGTAGAAATGTATTACTGAACACTGTAACAACTATTTTGCTGATAGGAAAACATATCACCTTAAGTGCAAAGAAATTGCAAAATTTTATTTAAACTGAGAATTAGCAGACTCAGAAATTCTATAGAGATAATTCATTAAAATATGCTTTATTCAGGTGTTAATACTATTTTGCATGATGATGATGATGATGGTGATGATGATGATGATGATGATGGTGATGATGATGGTGATGGTGATGGTGATGGTGATGGTGATGGTGGTAGTGGTGGTGGTGGTGGTGGTGATGGTGGTGGTGGTGATGGTGATGGTGATGGTGATGGTGATGGTGGTAGTGGTGGTGGTGGTGGTGGTGATGGTGGTGGTGGTGATGGTGATGGTGATGGTGATGGTGATGATGAAGATGATGATGATGACGATGACGATGACGATGATGATGATGAGTTTAACACCATTAGATTGTGCGTTTGTGCAATACTCACTCCTTTTCTAATCTGAAATTTGGTTTAATGTGGTTTTAAGCATTACTTCATACAGCTTGTTACCTATTTGTATGAAGTTACTTTCTTTTTGCTAAAATATGGATTTTCATGAAGTTACTTTCTTTTTGCTAAAATATGGTAGTTGTTTACAAACCACATTAGTATTGTGTGCAGGACAGAATGTTATGGAAGTGCATCATGGGAAAAATAAATTTACAGAAGAATGTCTAATCTAATGTGTGAACAGGATAATGAGTTTTATACCATTATTTTGCCACTTAGTTTGTAGGAATTAGCAAAGATGGAAGAAAACCATTTGGTAGATAAATTTACTTTGTCTCAGACATCCTTCAGTTCTGGGACTGCAATTATTTGACATCAGTTACCTTTTTAAGAATTTTCATTGTGTACAATATGCAAGATACTTCTATTCTGTAGTAAACAATATAATTTCTATAAGTTAATCAACATATAAGCTACATGTTCTAAAGATTCATAGTATTGGCCATTATGATTACAATTCTGTAGTTTACATAAATATTTCCTACATGAAATTATTTTCAATACATTCTAGAAAGTAATAAGCAAACTTAAAGCCGTTTTTATGTTTATGTGGTCTCAATCAGCAGCCAATAATTCTGTTGATTTACTTACAGCAACAATTGGAAGGTTAAACAGGGAACTAAGTGCTGCGCTCACCGGGCAACCAACAATGGGTTAAATCTCAATTTGGCACACCATTCTTAACTTTCAGTAGTAAAATTATGGTATGAAACAATTGTTTTCCTATCATTAATGAACAAAGTTTGCATTTAGTTTATTTCCACAAATAATGCACAGAATGTCAGAAGAATGACAATTTAGTTATAGACTTGACTGCTGTACTCTGCATAATGTACAAAGTATGAGTAAATTACAACAATTAAAGTCACTTTAGGTGATATGAACAACAATAGAAACAGTACAGTAGGCATGCAATACTCAAAAAGTAACAGTTATTTTACACATTTATATCCACACATAACATAGGTATATGAGACTGTGTATAATATTTGTATATCAGACAATTATTCATCACTGAAGAGAACTAAGACCACTCCTAAGTACTTTGAGACAGATGCAAAAGCAAAAGAAACAAAAAATAATAAAAAAGAAATCAGAAGAAAGGAAAGAAAAACCAATATAATATAATTATATATATATATATATATATATATATATATATATATATGTATATATTGTAATCCCGTGAGAGCAATTATCTATTGTGCACAAGTATATGGTTGGTGAGGTGATAAGTTTTAGTGAAAATGTTTGATATAATGTTTTACATTTACTTTGAGTACGACTTAGACCAGTATAGATTCAGAATAGATATATAGATTCAGATAGATTCCAGTGGATGTTTGATCATTACCTAAAGATTCAAAGTAATGTATGTTCTACTGTATTGAATGCACAAGGAATGAAAGTGCTGATAAAATAAATATGTTCAAACTTTGCTGTAATGCATTAGGATCCACTTACTGAAAAGACCTGTTTACCCATATTTATATAATATTGAATAAGCACCTTCATTAGATAATCTTTCCTAATATTATAGGTTTTCAATAACATTTTCATATTCAGTTATAACAGCTGTTTAACACAAACACATGAGACCCTAAAGTACATTGTCATAAGTTTTTCTTTTTTTGTTAACTTTCTTTGGCCATCCTTTGATTTGTCAAACATACTTGTATTATATTCATTAGGTATGTAATGTTCAAATAAATGTGCTTTTTTAAAGTTGCCTAGAAAATTGTATATGCTTTCATGTGATGGACAGAGTTCATTTTTGGAAATGTTGAATGAAACCATAATCGATTGTGTATATTCTCTTTAAAACATGAAGAAAATTTTCAAACACATTCCAGAAGTGCAAATGAAACGTCATGTGATCTTCCTGTGATTTGGCATTCTTAATAAATATTGTACATGGTATTACGCTAAGCATACATAATACAAATTCTCACTTTTTTTATTATCATTTCTTGGTTTTCAACATCTACATGATGTTGCCCTTAATTTCAAGAGTTTAACCTATAGGTAAATTGCTTCTGTAAACTGATTCAATCATTTACTTTATAAACATGCAAATTGGACATTTCAAAATATACTTATTCTTAGTTGATTACTCCGTGTTTTGCTATGGATGTTTGTGGAACGTTGACATGCTGGACATTATTTCATGTGAATGTTTCTAATTTGGTTTATATCTTCATTGAAGATTATTCAGTAGAAATATCAATTTCTTTCAACACTCAACTAACTAAATGCAGAAAACAAGCAAAAGTTGAATTTGCAGTCACTACACTCCTTCTAGAAATACAGCAATGCATGTATACAGTGTACTTAGAGTAGAGCTACCTAATGAAGTGGCTGTCTAGTAATTTGTAAGGTTTGCATTCGAGGAGTACAGGATTAAATTCCTGGGGCCAGCCACTTGGAACATGGGTTTTTCACAGTTTTCTCAGGTGAATATTGAAGAGGTTTCTCTTCCACCCTGAATTTTGTTTCCCTCATTTTGTATAACCTTGCTTTTCAATTTGTGTTTCTGATAGATTTAGGGCTATGCAGTGTTGGTTATTATTGCAGAGTTGGATCAGAAACTTGCTCATAAACGATTTTATCAGTTCTGGTAGATAGAACGTTCTCCAAGACACCTCAAATGGGTCAAGTTTTCATTGGTTCCATCAGAGAGAAGCTTTCTATAAACAGGCCACTGGTCAGACAGGATGATCAAGTTTGGATTCATTAGGAAACTCAGTTTGTCTCTTTGGCTGGCTCTTGCGTTTCCTTGCTTCATTTGTTTCTTCTAAGCAGGTAACCAAATAAGATCTTTGAAATTTGTCTTACAGGAAGAATTGGTCTTCCTGGTCATAGTCCACAGGGTCCCAACTTGTAATTTAATTTGTTCCATGCTTAAATATATAAACTGCCAGACTCTTCCATACAGTGTGACAGAACTTGAAATCAGTTTTGGGCTCTGACATATAGGGAATGAGAGATCATGATTTCTTTCAACATTAAAATATGCAGTTGCCCAGTAAAATATTCTTTTTTAAAAAAATATTACTGGTTGACCTATTTTGCAGAGTTTTGCTGCATGAATGAATATATTTTTCTGGCATAAAGACATTAAAACTCATAAGTTTGCCTTTATGACTCCTTTAACAAATGTTGTAATTGTTTTAGTTATACAAAAGTTGATTATGTCCATGAAATGAGAATCTTTTAGTTGTCTGTATCCAAATTGGTGATGAAATGAAGTGGTAGGTTAGAAGACTAAATAGGCTATAGAGAAAAGTAAGCTAATAGTGTATGAAGTAGGTAAGCTATTAAAAATTAAAGAAGTACCAATTTCAGAGACTATCAGATGTTATCTCATGTAAACTACTACTAAATAAGGATATTCAATCTAATAAGAGGATTATAACAATAGAAGGGGAATTTAAACTAAAAAGAACACATTATTATATTGAGTGGTTGCATCTGTAACTCCGAATAGCAAATAACTTGTGCTTTTTCACTTGCCGATTGCACACTCTGCAAATGTTTCTAATATTCTGTAAGGTACTAAAATACCTACACCAGATATTTTGTATAAAACCCACGTAATTAAAAGCCAGGTGGCTATTGGAAGTAAGTTGCTAGTGAAACTGCAAGACTAACTCTGCTGTAATTACTATGGGCTCCTGCCCAGAGCTTAATGTTTTAGTATAATTCTTAATAAAACTTAAGTTTTCTCTGACTTCTGATTCAGGCATCTTTAGCCCCTATAAAAAACAGTTAGCTCTTTTCCAAACCATTTCCAATCCCAAACATCCTACTTCTTAAAAATAATTCTTTTCCCATTCTAATCTTTTAATCCTCCAGTGCATTAAAGTGGTATTGCTTGGTAATATATCTAAGCTTTTTATTTTTTCAAGTGGTGTGGCTAGCAAGTTTGATTGCTAGTGTATTTCACAGCTCTCAGGATGCCATTATATGACAACAGAATGATCTGAAAATCTGCCTGACATACTTATGTAGCAATAAAATGAGAACTCTGCAGTAAGTTTGGCATATCTGATAAACCATTGTGTACTGTTAGTAGTTCAGAGAATTTTATTTTGTATAACCTGTTAATGTCATTGGGATATGAACCTGTGATTATGTCAATTTGGAGAAAAGTGGTGTTAGTTCTTTTCAGTCATGAATAATTCAATTGATAAATGTATCATTCACTTTGAAATAAGCTCGTTCACCACCTGTATGTTAAACTTTTAGGACATAAACACATAAGGAAAATAATTCCCTTTTACCTATCCCTTTTGCTCTCATTTGACATGAACATGCTTAAACAAATATAGATAACAACACATATCACTCTTTAGATTACAGAGTAACAACCTTTTTATTAACATGCTTAAACATATATAGATAATAACACTTAATATGCAGAAAATTCCAATAATAAATTATATGAGATGGTAGGAACACCTTCAGTGGCCCTTAAAACATGTTTTTATAAAACTCTGTGAGTAGTGTATTAAGAATATTCTCACTGATTTAAGTTAACCAACCTTTGTTTACCTCTTAATTTCTGTATATAAGTTTAGGTTCTTTTAGCTGACTTAGTAATTTCTTTAGTTTGCTTTTAAAACTGAGAAATATACGTGTCTAATCTTAAATTAAGATTTATTTTACTGTAAATTTGTTTTATAGGGCATCACATTGATTAGAAAAATATTATCAAAAGAATGAAATGACTTTGAAACACTTCAAATCAGGAGAAGAAACATTGAGTTGCTTACCTTATGCTTAGTTTATTCAGTATGTTTATTAAAACTCTGCATATTAATTCAGATGTGGCAGAACTACCAAAATGCTTTTAAAATCTGAAATGTACCAGAATATTGAAAACAGATATGAACTCTTATGTGAAAATGAATTAGAAGCTTACTTATGGCACATTATTGCAAGACAGTAAGGACTAGTCTATATGTGAGCATTACATCAATGGGCACAACAACAAATACTGAATAAACATTCAGGTATTAAACCACCAATAATACCTTTATGTTTAATTTCATTTTCACTGTATAGAGGCTATATATCCATAACTTATAACATGGGATGACATGTTTATCAACATATATAAATTCTGGAAGCAGTAGAATATCCAGAATTGAGGTTCCACTCAATACCTGGTATGAGGGTGAAGAAGTAGATGACATGAAATGGTGATGCAGTGAATGAAAAGAATGGTGATTATGGAGTTGTGGATGGCAGCAGAAACTATAGAACCCAGAGCAAATCTGGCCAGAAACCACTTTGTCTATACAATAAGTGAGCATCTATCCTCTGAGCCATGGGACTGACCCCATTCAGTTTAAATTTCTATTCAAATTCAGTTTCATTTTATACTTCTTAGTTAATTAAAGGGGTCTCTGTACATTGGTTGGTCATCAACCATATGGGGAGCATTGTAAACCAACTAGTCTTGTACAATTGGCAAAAATAATTTGCGGCAATGCACCTTGTGGATTTTGGGAAGATGGTGGTTTGATGTTAATAATCTTAACATTATAGTTACAGATTACCAACAAACTTATTATCAAATACAACATATTACAACAAACTTATTATCAGTCACCCTAATAAGAAGGTCTTCTATTAAATATAACATAGAGGAAGCAAACACATTATTTTGTGTCCAGCCTACTTTAAGCAATGCTCCACTGTCTTACAGCGCTTATGGCACTGAAAATCTCAAAACTGACTTAGTGTGATCACTTCATATTATATCTTAGCATTTATAGATAATCTATGCTATGCTCCCTTATATTACATAATTAGACAATTTAAACTTAATTTACATAATATCCCACTTTTATTTAAAATTAATTTATAAAATATAACATTTTGTGCCTCAGTGGTAAAAAAATAAATACAAACTGTTAGGTAATTTTTTGAATTTACTCTAAATGAAATTTATCAAGGTCTAACTAAATAAATACCAAATTGGAAGTCAGAATACTGTCTATTATGAAACCCTGCAGTGATATTCCTTATTTTAATTTTTCATAAAACTAAAACTAGGTGCCATCATGATGCTTATATGAGAATTTGTATTTGGCAGCATTTATTCTTAGTAAATATAGATTTTTAGTTCTTTTCTTGGAATGTAAACAATTTGAAAATAATAGATGTCCAAAAAAAGTATTTATTGTTATAGATTAAATAAATATTTGATTCTATGACTACATTATATGTTATATAACAGCTTGATGATAATCATAATAATTATAGCAGTAGTGATGGTGATAAAAATAGTACAGTTCGATGATAATCATGATAATTACAGCAGTAGTGATGATGATAAGAATAGTAGCAGCTGTGATAGTGGTAGTAATAGTAGTAATAATGTAGCTGGTGGTCATGGTATGTTTGTAGAGCTGCTAGCAGTAACAATAGCAGTAGTGGTAGCAGTGGTGATGGCGGTGGTGGCACGATAGCAGTAGCAATGTCATTACTCATAGTGGTGATACAGTGTTTGTAGTAGTGCTACTAGTGGTGGTAGTGCCAATAATGATGGTGATATTAATAATGCTAATGATAGCGGTGATGATGCCAATAGTGGTGGCAGTACAAGTATTAGTAGTGCTACTTAGGATAATGCTGGTAATGATGTTGCTGCAGATAGTAGTGGCAGCAGCGATATCAATATTAATACCACTGCCAATGTTGGCAGTGGTGGTTGTAAATATGCCAATAGTGGCTGTGGTAGTGCTGCTTGTGGTAGTGGTTGTAGTGGTTGTGGTGACTGTGCTAGTGCTAGTGCTAATACTGGTAATGGTGGTTGTGGCAGTGCCAGTGATAGTGGTGGAAAATTAGCGACAAAAGTGGTGGTGGAAGTATGGGTATTAGTGGCAGTTGTGGTAATGTTAGTTGTTGTGGGTAGTGGTGACAGTAACAGTTATGATGGTTGTGTTAGTAGGGCTAGCAATGATGAAGGTAAGAGTGATGACAGCAGTAGGAGCAGCAGCAGAGGGTACTTTGTGGTGGATACTAATGATGATGTCGGTCATAGCAGCATCAATGACTTGCATTGGAATAAAGGATGTTGATTATTAGAGGTGGTAATTGTGTACAAACTGACACCAATAGTAAGAATAGTCATACTAGAGGTAGTTGTAAGGGTTCTTGTGATAATGGTGGTAGTATTTGTGGTACTGGCAATAGCAACAGTGGCGGCTGCAACAAGATCCTTAAGCAAATTTTAAGCAAACCAAAAATGTTTTCACACTTAAATAGCTCTGAGCTATTGTCCAACATAATTTAGTACTAAATTTTTCATCACTACTTAATATACTGGAATTTGTGTTTTTACAGCCATACCATTTGTGTCATTTACCAAAAATTGCACTAGCCTGTGGTGAAATTATTGCCTCTGATGTAAGATCATTTTTGGAGTAAAGCTGGAAAGTTAATATTTCTTTACACGTTTTTGCTATTTTATTTTTCCCATAATGGATTATGAGTGTATTTACTTAAATAGCAATAATTTAACATAAGTAGTATTACTGTGTTACAATATAAAAAGTGAATGTATTCAACATTTTAAAAATCTTTACAATAAAAACTGAGGAAATTGGATGTTTCTTAGCAGTTACAGAGTGCAACCTCATAAGGAAGTTGGAACAAAATAAGATGGTACTTAAACTATAACTATTTAGGGCAGAGAGGAATGTCAGCTACTCCTTGCATCACCTTCTCTTACCTTCCTAAGTACTTACTACTTAACCTGTCATTTCATTAAGTCATCATAAATACCTTCTTTCTCTTACAGCATGCAGTCTATGTTTCTCTTGAAACAGGTTGATGTTATAAATATTAAAAGCAGAAGCATTATTAACAGTGAAGTATTCATCATATTTGAGTTTGATGTTAGTTGAAGCTTTATCATGGAGTAGAATTTTGAGAGATTTTAATTAAGTAAGAGTATTAACCATATCGAATCAGGGATGTATAAATAATTCAGACCGCAGAGGAACAATATTGTACAGGTTGTCAAAAAGTAATATCATGCTTATTTTATAATAAAACTTGTGGACTAAAGTAAACCTAGGCATTACAAAAATTATGCACAGTAGAATGCTGAACTTCATCACTGGATCAACAACAGAAATACATTGGTATATTTTGGAATATCTATGGTGAAAAGAGAATAGTCCAACATAGTAATAACTTACAATTCCTTTCTTGGAAGTGTTGAAAACAGTGTTGTTATGATAAATTAAATTTAAAGGGAGTCGATTAATGACACTAAACAACACTTAATTTTAAATTTTTCCGGAACATGTTTCAGAGACTTTGCCTCTATCCTCAACCAGAGTCGATGGCCGGTTGAGGATAGATGGCAAAGTCTCTGAAACATGTGCCGGAAAAATTTAAAAGTAAGTGTTGTTTAGTGTCATTAATCGACTCCCTTTAAATTTAATAGTAATGACTACTTTTGTTCCTGTAACATGAAAGGAACAATTCTAAGAATAAAAAATAAATTGTGTATCCAGTTGTTTGGTCAGCATTTTACGTGACAAATGGGTCTAATGCACCATTCTGCTTGACCAGAAACTCGAGCAGTTTTCATTGCAGACTGATGCATAAGAGAGGGAAATTGACAAAAGTGACATTGGCTATCTAACAGAAACATGAGCTGCAAAGTGTGGTGTTCTAACTAGAGTGAACTAAATGACTTAGTTAAGGATCTTGTCCTGCCTAGAGTTAGCTGGGCTGTTAGGTTCTAGAAAAAAATTGTGTGCAGGGACATCATTCATATAAACAAAGCGAAATAAGTTTTCAATTCTTTTTCTTCAAAGATGATCATCTTGTTTATTGCATTAATCTGAATGAACTTCTGCTAAAATTTGGGACTTTCAAATTATGATCCCACTGAATGAAGACGGTGCATTGATGCTCCTAGCGAAGTTTAAAGGGTATTCTCTTTCATAACAGAAACTTATTTGGCTCAATGCCAGTTACCTATTCAGTGCTCTGCAAACAATTATATGCAATGTAGTGTTGTAATAATAAATTAAATTTAAAGGGAGTTGATTAATGACACTAAACAACACTTACTTTTAAATTTTTCTGGAACATGTTTCAGAGACCTTGCCACCATCCTCATCTGGCCATCGACTGGTTCTCATTGGTGTAGTTGACGATATTTTGTCATAGGTCTCCCTTGGTGGCGGTTCGAGGAACTTGCTGAACAAATCTTTCTGCGGGATGTCGAAATTGAATACTTTGTTCCTATTTTTTGAAATGAAGATTTGTTCCCATATGGATAGTTCTTGTTTTCCTGATGTATTTTTTAGTAGTATTGGTTCTGGATTTATGTTGTGGTTTTTTACCCAAAAATTCGTGGCAATTGCTGATTTTTATAATTGTTTATATTGAATGTTCCTAAAGTGTTCCTTTGCTCTTGTTTCTAAATTTCTTTTGGTTTTTCCAATATAAATTTGACTACAGTCACAACATTCAATTTGATATATACCAGATTTTTTGTTAGATGGAATGGCACCTTTGATGTTTGAACAAGTTAGGTTTTTTTTAAGGAGAAATGGTTGACTGGTGCTAATTGAATGTTTTGTTTTTGAAGACTTTTTTGAGTTTATCAAAGGCCCATGGATGGTGAGTTTTTTGAAAATCATATTAGTTTCTGTAGCTGAGAGGGTTGTGGTTTCCTTTATTAGCTTCTTCTTGCTTGCTAAGTTCACTTTTATGTCTACTAATGATTTGGGAAAGTCATCTTTTTGTGCTATTTCACTAATTTTGTTGTATTCTGTTTTGTATTCTTCTGCTGTGAGAGGGATGTTTACCAGTCTGTGTGTTAAACTATTGAAGATTGCCTGTTTGTGGGATCTTGGGTTGTAGCCATTAGCTTTTATGTAGTTGTCTGTCTGTGTTGGTTTTCTGTAAATGTCAAAGTTTATATAGTCATCAAACTTACCAGGACATTAGATGGCAGCACGACACCAAGCCAGATGCAGACACTGGATGCATCATCAGTCAACCACAGAACTGACGATAGGGAAGAGGTTCCCAGAAACTAGTCTTCATCAAAAAACTTTTAAGTGAAGAAAAGTATATACAAGGTTGACTCATTTGCCTAATTTTAGTGCCAAAGTTTAGTTTGCTTTTATTTCTCATTAATTTTAGATGCAAAAAGGGTAAATACTCGTCTTTTTATATTTCTACAGTGAACTTGATGCTTTTTTCTTGGATATTTAAAAGTTTTAGTGCATCACTGATGTGTTTTTTTGGTACTACTGCAAGATGTCATCTACATATCGTTGCCAGAGTTTGAACATCCAAGGGAAACCTTTGGTGATCCTAATTTCCCATGCACTCATGTACAGATCAGCCAGGAAGTGTGATAGGGGGTTGCCCATTGCTAAACCTGAAGTTTGGTGGAAATATTTTGTTTGAAACTGGAAGAAATTTTGTTCTATGCACATATTGGTTAGTTTGATGTAATCTGAAATTTCAGGTGATGGCATTCCAAGTGATTTGAGTCATTTTTCTATCAACGGTGGGAGCTGATTTACTGGTATGCTGGGAAACAGTGTTTTAACATCAAACAAGACTAGTGTGTCCTCTTCTTTTAGTACAGCATCCTTAATGTGTTCTATAAGTTCATAGGTGTTTTTGATGCTTAGGCTGTCGAATTTTGGAAATGAGTTGAATTTGTTTATTAGCCACTTTGCAAGTTTGTATGTTGCTGAATTTATACTGCTAACTATAGGTCTCATTGTTATGAATGGTTTGTGTATTTTGGGTAAGCCATAAAGTCTAGGTAAAGTTGGGTTATCTGGTTTAACTGTATATTTGTTTGGTATTATGCTTGATTTTGCTATTGTTTTTTCAAATGATTGTATGCAAGTTGTTAGAGGATTTTTGTTAATGATTTCACATTCATTGTCAGCATTTCCTCCATTTTTTCAATATAATCTGATTAATCCATTATGACTATCTTGTTACCTTTGTCTGCCTTGGTGTATATAACGTTTTTCTGCTTCAAAGAATGGATAATATTATGTTTTCTCTTCTGAAGGGATCTGTTTTTTATTTCCTCCAAAATATTTTTGTTCAATCATCAAAGATGCCATTCCATCTAACAGAAAATTTGGTATGTATCAAATTGTATGTTGTGACTGTAGTCAAATTTATATTGGAAAAAACAAAAGAAATTTAGAAACAAGAGCAAAGGAACACTTTAGGAACATAAAATATAAACAATTAGAAAAATCAGCAGTTGCCATGCATTTTTGGGGAAAAAACCACAACACAAGTCCAGAACCATAACTACTAAAACATACATCAGGGAAACAAGAACTATCCACATGGAAACAAATCTTCATTTCAAAAAATAGGAACAAAGTATTCAATTTCAACATCCCCCTGAAAGATTTGTTCAGCAAGTTCCTTGAACCACCACCAGAGGTGACCTATGACAAAATATCGTCAACTACACCAATGAGAAGCAGTCGATGGCTGTTTGAGGATGGAGGCAAAGACTCTGAAACATGTTCCGGAAAAATTTAAAAGTAAGTGTTGTTTATTATAGTGTCATTATTCGACTCCCTTTAAATTTAATTATATGCAAATTTGCAACAGGTCTTGATGAGACTCAACTAAAGTGAAGGTAAGTGGCAAACTTTTGGGGACTTCAACTATGCTGCTGAATCAACAATCTGGTTTTGCCAAATTTCCGTGCTTTCTCTGTCTGGAGGATAGCAGGGCATGAGTTAATGACTAGATTGGCCACTTTAAGAATATTGTGAATCAAATTCTTGTGAGCTGTTCAGAAGTTTTTCTACCATCCTTCCACATCAAGCTTGGCTAAATGAAACAGTTTATAAAAGCTTTAAATAAGGTAGGAGAATGTTTAAAGTATATAGTGATAAGTTTCCACTGCTATCTGAAGTGAAATTAAAAGAAACTACCTATATTAAATTGCCCTGATATTCAAAAATTCATGTCTGATGTAACATTTAGAAATAGTATGAATGAAAAGGAGAAAGCAGTATGGATACCTTTCTGTGAAGTTGTTTCTAAATTTCCTGGTAAAAACATAGATCCTAATTATAGAAACATTGTGAACATGCTGAAGATATTCAAGGTATGTGGTAATAACATGAGTTTCAAAATTCAGTTTTTGTTCACTCATTTAAATTATTTCCAGGAAAATCTAAGGTTTCTGAACCAAGAGCAAGGTGAACAATTGCACAAGGATCTGCAGGAGTTAAAGGAAATATCAGGGATGTTGGGGCATGGATATGTTTGCTGATTACTGCTGGATGATAAAGCATGAAATTCCTCAAGACATACTTATACAAAGGAGGAGCTGGAAGACCTCAGCTAAGAAACAAATGATGTACTTTTATTTCTGTTAAATTGTGTTGATAAATAAATGCAATATTGAAGTAAGCAATACAAAGCAAAGTAAAACTGCTACTGACATGAATGAATAACCATTCACATAATTTCAAGAATCTGTGTTCTTTTAATTCCTGTTTCTCTGTTTTGAAATGCAAAAGTGTGATAACAATGTTGTTAATAAGTTTACATACTTAAATGACACCTAAAAAGCAAGTGCCAAAAAACCTGAAGTGATGGAGGCAAAAGCTTGAAAATTTCAATTCAGCATATCAAATTATATGAAGTCAATATAAGGTAGTAAGTAGTAAACGGTATGTATGATTACTATTGTTAATATTATTTGAGGTGTTGGCAGTAGTAAAATAAACCATTTTGGGAAAGTATTACTGACAATACTAGTTTATTCATGTTGCAGCCGCCACTGCATTAAACACAGGTTTCTGAGTGCCAGATACTTGAGCAGGAGGAAGCAGATTGCTCTGCTGGATTTCTTTACCAGTTAATATTGAATAACATGATGTATATACCACCAAAAGTGTTAAGGCCTATAACATTATTTTTGTTTTGCCTTTTCACTGTAAACTAAAAGAGAATTTATTACATTAGGCCAATTTAATTTTTGTTTTGTATCCTTTACTCCATTCGATGTGTAGCTAAAGCCTGAAAGTAAACCTGTCTTTATATAGCGGTTTCCAAGATGTTTTTGTTTGGGTACTTCATTCTGCTGTCTTCCAATTCTTCCATATGATTATTAGACAAAGGAACTGCCTCAGGAACCACATTTTCCAATTCCTGGTTCTTGCATATGTTCTTGGACCATGAGGACTTGGTTGTAGTAGTGAAGGAATTGGTTTTACCATTGAAAGTAGGCTTTGCACTCACTAACATTGTAGAAGTACCAGCAGCGACGGAGCCATAGCAACAATTCAGATGATTCTCATCCATTTTGTTGTTAATGGCTGTATTGTTGGCATTATTATTGGCTTTTGAGCGACAGGTACTTGTTCGGAAAACTCTTCTTGAATCACCAGTAATTGACCTGTAAACACAAGTATTTTAATTCACTCTTATAATAATTTGGCACCACAGATGTACAAAATAAAAAATTAGTACTTCAATAATGATAGCATGTGTTGTTTTCGTTACTTGCTGAAATATCTATAGTTTGCAAGTGTGAAAACAGAATTATCTTTTATGTGGGTTATGCTCATACATTGTAATGACAATTACATATAATGTAATAAGTAAGGAGCAACTAATCAAAATATATAATGTCAAATGGGAAAAAAAAATTTAGTCGGAATGAATTACACTGATGGAAAGTATAAAAATTTGTGTTCATTGATTTTCAAAGTACTGTTTGAACAAGAAATTATATTATTTATTAAATTTATTGGGAGTCGAATAATGACACTAAACAACACTTACTTTTAAATTTTCCCGGAACTAGTTTCAGAGACTGATGACAAAATATTGCCAGCTACACCAATGAGAACCAGTCGATGTTCGGCTGAGCATAGAGGGAAGGCCTCTGAAACTAGTTCCGGGAAAATTTAAGAGTAAGTGTTGTTTAGTGTCATTAATCGACTCCCAATAAATTTAATTTATACAGCAACACTGTTTTCAACACTTCCATGAAAGGATTTAAGAAATTATATGCTTTCAAGCATATCGACATACAGGGCATACACAAAAGTATACCAAAATTTATATATCTAAATATTTGTTATGGATAGATTATACATTTTGATTAGCAGCTCCTCAAATATACATATGTAACTGAATCAAATGAAACAGTCATTGTTTATTTTTAAATATTGTCAAATCCTTCAAATGGTCAACTTTAAGTTGCTCTAATTGATAAAACTTGCAGCAAGTTATGGTCCCAGAGGTGCTAACTGTTTTTGGTAGAAACCTATGAGTACAAAAAGTTATTAAATCTATGTTAGCAAGATAATATGTGTAAGTCAACTGGTGAGCTTAAAGGCAAAGGAAAGAAAGAGTGGGATCAGAAGAGCCTGAAATAAAAGATTTGACAAATCTGGCAAATATTGAGTGGTGATAAATCTAGATGAAATTAAAGACGTTGGAACATCTATGGCTTTGAAGGCCAGGCTTCTGCACCATAAGCATTTATAAAATGGTAAAAAACTATGATTTGGACTCATACAAAAAATGTGTATGGTATATTGAAAATAGCTTAGTGAAGAAACTCCAGCCAGTTGAAATATGAGGTGCCAATGGATTTTCTTGTGTTTAAATTTTAAGAATTCAAGGACACAAGAAAACTTAGAAAGCTATGTCAGAAATATTGCCTTCATGCTTGAACAGTTTAAACAGAAAACACTAGAAAAGATGATTGTTCTGTTTACCAGAACAATATTGTTGTTTTTCTAGTGCATGGATTTTAATGCCTATCTTACAAAAGATGATCAGCAACCTTGTGACTAGACTACCTTTGGAAAAACATTAGGACAATATGCCTAAAAAACTGAAGATCAAAATTACCCTTTGGTGGTCAAAATAAATTCATGCAGAATAGATAAACTGCTTGTCACAAGTGAGGTAAAAATGGTTACATAGGGCCCAATTGTAAGATAAAAGATGCAAATGTGACACACACAATGAAGAAAAATGATATAAAAAGGTAAATTGTTCTCAAACTCCAAAATCAAGGTTGATAGTGAGATAACAGATTTCTAAAGCGACAAAGAAAGCTGTGAGATTTATATCATCACAGAACAGGGACGTATTTAAGGGGGGGGGGTCCAGAGGGTCCGGAACCCCCCCCCCCCCAAATGAATTGTCATTCCGAACCTTTAATAAATAAATAGCTGAAATAAAACTAAGTTTAAAATGAATTGAAAAAGTTTATTTCAGTTTTTCTTCTTAACGTCTCTATTCACTGTACAAAACAAGGCCGCCTAGTGTAATGAAAACTCTTAATAAGTAGATAGAGTCAACATGAAAAATTCAATGCCACGGCCGGGATTTAAACCACGGATCTCCTGATTTTCGTCCACTCGCTGTTACTCCATTTGACTCGTATATTTCCCCGGTAAAACACTAGAGGCTCTCGCATCCGATATACACCGTTTGTGGCGACTTACCATTGTAAGTACTTACAATGCAAGTGCTTACAATTGTAAGTCGCCACAAACGGTGTATCTGGAATGCGAGAGCCCCTAGAGGTTTACCGGGGAAATATATGAGTCAAATGAAGAATTGAATGTCATGACAGCATGGTAGCTCAATGGGTAAAGAGCGACTGGACGGAAATCAGGAGATCCGTGGTTCAAATCCCGGCCGTGGCATTGAATTTTTCATGTTGACTCTATCGTATGATAAACCTTAGCCTATGTACGGCTAGTGTGAAGAAATAATTAATTTCCATCAATTAACTAAAATCTTAATAAGTAATTTTATAAAAAAATAATAATAAATAGTTTCACAAGAAATAAACATTTCTGAGAAAAATATTAGCAACAAATCACTAAATGATCAAATAAATTTGAAACTGTGACTCTTTCTTTTGTTCCCGACTGTGCACCTCTTGCTTGCCCTCAGGACTGTCTTCAGAACTGAGTTATTTAAACTGAAACAAGGGTCATTGACTAAAGTGAGTGAATATCTTCTTTTGGATGGAAGAACTTTCGTCAATTTTCTGTTCTCAGAAACATGTCTATTGATTACGATTAAAATGCCGCAAGTTTGAGACACGACAATTTTGAATTTTTGGGGAAAAGGCGATAAACACCTCTTTAATTTCCACGATTATTTAACTAAGAAACCAGGTTATCATAGATAAAAACATCAGGTTAAAAGAGAACGTGGAGCTTATAAAATACGCAACACCCGCAATTTCTACTTCCCTCGTATCAGTTATTTTCGAAACATCTCATCCTATATAACAATTGTTATGCACATTTAACAGTCTCAAAATTGCTCGTTGCATAATTTCATAAGAAACCTAGTATTTTATTTATTTATTTTTAATACTTTAACGTCCTTTAACTGGATAATCATATTGGGCAGTAAATGAAACGGGTGATACCATCACATCAGTCTAGAGCAACTAGAACATAAGATTTACCCGACAATCGTCTTATTAAGAAAAGGGAATTGAGAAAACTATCTTGATCGCGATTGGAAATCGCTTCTGCGGTGCCCAACTTGCGCTTATATGAGCAAAGGTGGATTTTTTCACTTCACCCCACCTTCCAATGAAAGCATTTCCCTTTTTCTCGCTCTCTCTACATAATGGAACGTTGCGTCTTATATTCGCAAACAGTGGTTGGAGGTAAACCCTCCTTCCCCTTACGCGGCAAGGTTGGCCAAGATCTCTTCACTGGGAGTCAGACACGCTACCACCAAACTATGGAGGCGGGCTCCAGTTGAAATCATTTATAACCAAACAGTTTGCCTGATGACGATACGCAATGGAGCAATCGTGCTTTATATGAGTTGCGAAATTGTGAGAACCAGAGAGACTCATGTCAGTGTACAGGAGTACGGGATCAATGTTTATTGCCTCTACCACGTGCTTAGTAAGCACAAACGTATTACATTCCATTTAAAAGGTTGATATTGAGATGTCATCAGGAATGCAAGTTTTGAGGACACCAGAACAGGGGGGAAAAACTTAAAAATAAATGTCTGCACGCGCGCTCCAGAACCCAAATATTGGAGGAATATAAAATGTAGGATTTAATTTCGTTATCTTTCAAGGATGCGAAACGAAGACTTTCAATAAAATCGTCCGAAAATGGCAACAATAATTTTAATTTAAGCACTACATATTTAAGATAGCTGCATAACAAATAGAATGCCTATTGTGAATTTTCTGAGGATAAGCCCTGAAGTTTGTTTTACTGGAAGTGAAGTCTGTATAACTATTCTAAACCTAACAGATAACCGAAAAGTTACTGCACAAGTAACTCGTTAAGATACACAAATAATGTCAATTATAATAATGTATTGCAAAGTTAACTAATTTCGATATATTATTTGTTAGTGATTAAAATTCTCAGATACTTAAAGGTATGTAATTTTTAACTTCTAAGATCCTATTCCCTTTTTCATTCAAGGAGAACTAATACTTCAAATGCATCAATTAGTGGTTCGTTTTTAAATATCTGATTGCTGCTTATATCACTTTATCCCAGGTATAAGAGTAAAAGTGTGCAATTAAAGGTCTTTCTATAGACTTTATCCAAAGAAACAAGACAAAACCAAGCTTTTTCTGAGAACAATTTGTAGAAGATTGGGTGGAGAAAGTAATGTGAATGTAATATATTGCATCTGTTTTTAGTTTTACTAACATGATAAAATACATCCCTGATTAATTATTAAAAGCAAATAATTCAACGTAGATTTTTGGACCCCCCCGAAAATTGACTTCTGAATACGTGCCTGTCACAGAACC
The DNA here is from genome assembly GCA_030765055.1 of Mantis religiosa. Lineage (NCBI taxonomy): Eukaryota > Metazoa > Arthropoda > Insecta > Mantodea > Mantidae > Mantis > Mantis religiosa. The sequence continues at coordinate 222,063,526 of CM060948.1, forward strand.
ATAAATAGAGCAAATGGTTGCTGCGGCATTTGGTAATAACGGCAAGTGGAACAGAGCTAAGATCACATAATTGTCTCAAAAGATTCAAAATGTACAGCTTGTTAAGCAATTTAATAACCATCATCAGTAGCGTAGAAAAGTTCTCCTTGTCCGTAGCTACTGAATTGTTCCAGTTTCCAGTTCACTTTATTAAGAAGGGTGGCCTGGTGCCGGTACAGCGGGGCCAGGCTTACAGGCTAAATATTTATATTGTTATATAGACTTTGGGTATTAGCGTTTATAGTCCTTATGGTGTTCGCAAAACCCATTCGGCGGCCTTATTTCGACCGCCGAGAACAGCTTGGCTTAGTCTATCCAGCGTTTATGCTTATAGTTTTTGATTATATATATGGGCGTTTATTGCACGCCCGTACATTCACACACACACACACATACACACACACACACACACACCACACACACACACACACACACACACACACACCACACGACGTCACTACTCTTTCACTTTCGGGCATGCCGTGAGATGATCTGATCTCCCCTGCCGTGAGCGGGGGCCTCTGCCGTAGATTTGTGCGGCCATGGGCCGGGGAAGCTGGGCGCGCAGATTGGGCGGGCCGCCGTCGTTTATATCTTGATTCGAGCATGTTTACGATGTTGCGACTCGCCTCTGCCAATATTATATATTGTTCGGTTTATGTGTCTTTTAATGCGTGGAGGCCCGTTTGAGGATGGCCTCGGATATGTTAGGGGAGTTCATTTCTGTATGTATTGCGCGGTTTGTGGTAAGGAGAGGAACGGATAGGATCTTTCTTAGGGAGAAGTTTTGGATGGTTTGGAGGTACTGCAGGGTGGATTTGAAGCGTTGGCCCAGGCCACAAACGCGTACAGGACCACTGAAAAGATAAAGGACTTGTACAGGACAAGCTTCGTCTTTAGTTTTATTAGTTTGCTGCTGTAGATGGGGGCGCATGGTGCGTGACAACGTCACACCCAAGTACTTGACTTACTGACGGCACTGCAATAGTTGACCACCGACCGTTAGGTCCATAGCTAAAGCGCACCGCTTTGTGAAATGTATCAGCTGGCATTTGTTTGGATTAATTTTAACTTTCCAATCATGGAACCATGAGAGGAAGCTGTCAGTGTACCACTGCATTTCCAAAAGGCCGAAACGATAAGTTTTGTGGTGGTTGTAGATGGAAGTGTTGTCAGCGTACATGGCCACCACAATGGCCACTTTCCATCTGACGTCCACAGGGTAGTCATTTGCCTGAACTGTTTCTGTTTCAGTTTCAGTTTACTTTATTAAGAAAAGTGGCCTGGTGCCGGTACAGTGGGGTCCGGCTTACAGGCTAAATATTTACAGTTTCATATATATTTTTATATGTGTTTTTGGGTTTAGCGTTTGTAGTCCTTTAGGTTAACGCAAAACCTATTCGGCGGCCTTATTTCAGCCGCCGAGAACAGCTTCGCATAGTCTTTTTATTGTTTGCTTTTTATAGTTTTTGTTTTTGAATATATATATATATATATATTCATGGGCGTTTATTTCACGCCCGTACATTCACACACACTCATACCTATACACACACGCGCGCGCGCGCGCGCGCACACACACACACACACACACACACACACACGGTATCACTATATACACTCTTCACAGTTAGGCCTTACTGAAATCTTGCAGTAAGGCTGCCGCAGCTGCAGTGGTGACGATCTCCCCTGCCGTGAGCGGGGGCCTCCGCCGTAAACTTGTGCGGCCATGGGCCGGGGATGCTGGGAACGCAGATTGGGCGAGCCGCCGTCGTATATAATATCTTTATTCGGGCATGTTTACGATGCTGCGGCTTGCCTCTGTCAATATTGTATATTGTTGGATTTTTGTGATGTCTTATGCGCTCCCAGGTTGAGGAGGCCTGTTTCAGAATGGCCTCGGGTATGGTAGGGGATTTGGTTTCTGTTTGTATTTGGCGGTTTGTGGTGCGGAAAGGAACGGATAAGATCTTCCTCAGGGACAGGTTCTGGATGATTTGTAGGTGCTGCAGGGTGGATTTGGATGCGTTGGCCCAGCCCACACATTCGTACAGGACCACCGACAGTATGAATGATTTACATAAGATGAGCTCTGATTTTTGTTTTATTTGTTTGCTCCTGAAGATGGGGGCACATAACTTTAACCTCTGCCGCCCTTTGTTGGCGGTATCTTTAATATGGGTTGACCAGTTCATGGTGCTTGTCAACGTCACGCCTAAGTATTTGACTTACTGGCGGAAGTGCAATGTTTGACCACCGACCGTGAGGTCCATAGCCAAAGGGCGCCGCTTTGTGAAATGTATCAGCTGGCATATGTTTGGATTAATTTTAACTTTCCAGTCATGAAGCCATGAGAGGAAGCGGTTAGTGTACTGCTGCATTTCCAAAAGGCTGAAACAAGAGTTTTTGTGGTGGATGTAGGTTGCAGTGTCGGCAGCGTACATGACCACTCTGCATATGGCGTCCACAGGGTATTCGTTAGTGAAAATTATGTACAGGAATGGCGACATGATCACCCCCTGTGGTACACTAGCCTGCATGACGAAGAAACGCCAATTTTTCAGAAAACTGTGCAGTATGGGTGTTGAATCTTGGAGGCCGGGAAAGGTCCGGTGCATCTTACAAATGAGGTCGTTGTGCCAGCACTAGTAGAAGGCGGCTTCTACGTTCAAAAATAACACCAACGTTGAAGTCCCATTGATGAATTGCTCGGTAACGTCGTCAGCTAGTCTGAATTGTCGCAGCAGACCAGCAGAAGATGCGACTCGCCCAGGTTTACTTCCAGTTGTCTTGGGCAGTGCGATTGTCTAGCCTTAAATAAGCGTTAGTGCCCCGAGGGTGGTTACGCGCCCAGTGCTGGCTGCACTCTTCCGCCTGCCAGGGAGGCATCTGAGCACAGTCCGCTTGACAGGTTAGAGAGAAAGGAACTAATGTTTGGGTATGGGACTTACCAAGCATATTTCTGGGCTTGGGGATATAGAGTCAGGGGAAAGTAGCCCTATTTAGTTCAGGTTACCCAATGCATCTTTGGGCAGCCGGTAGCTTGGTCGGCGGCGAGGAACGTTATGGTTGTAACGGCCAAGGGTGTTCACGAGGCTATTGAGAAGGGAGTCTAGCTCACTGTAGATGGTGCGGAATCTCTCCCGCACCACGTCCACAATGTATGGGACTCCGGAGTAGGTATGAAGGATGTGGGACGGGAATCTACGTCAAGTATCGTAGATAATTCGCAGCGCCCTGTTCTGGACGTACTGTAGTCTGCGGATAGTGGTCGGAGACGCTGATCCCCAGATTTCGCAGCCGTACAGAATCAGGGGCGGTATAATCGCCCGATACAGGCGTAGCTTGAGGTGCTCGGCATGGTGGATTTTAAGACAGGGTACAACTGCATGAGTACTGCATGCCTTTCTCCGGCTTTAACCTGGACATGAGGGGCGTAGGAGGACGCCAAGTTATTTGGCAGAGGGAACACAGGGGATTTGCCTCTGCCTCAACCTCAGCGACCAATCCGGACGTCTGGCTTGGACCTTAGCCAGGAGAAGAGCAGAGCTCTTCCCCGGGCTAATGGCCATCCTCTACCTCTCACTCCAACGGCCGATGGCTCGGAGCTGGCGCTGCAGCGGAGGATGACAATATCTTAGGTTTTTGTTACATGCCATTATGAGGACGTCGTCGGCATTTGGCACGTAACAGTCTGTGGTTCCAGGGGGAAATTAGACATGTAGGCCGCAAAGAGTAATGGAGACAGAACACTGCCTTCCGGGACTCCTGCGGCTATGGGTCTGATAGATGATATTCTTATTCCGCTATCTGCTTCATGTTAATCAAGATACACATTTAAGAAATTATGTTATTTCTAATTTTCTCATAGGTGCAAGGGAATAAGAGAATATAGTAGGTTTTAAACCACAGTCAAATCTCTTAAGAGTGGCCGCTATAAATAAAAAATCAGAGTTATAACCTGGTCATACATAAACATACGAAAACTATCTTACACACAGACTAGTCAACATACCCACAGACAAAGTAAAATTACTACAAGCAACAAAATGCCATACCACACTGCAGAAGAAAATGGATACAGCAAAAGTCTGGCATTTAAGAAAATTAAAAATGCTAACCTAAAGAAGACTATTAAGGAGGTAAGCACATTCACCAAGGAGAAAAAAGCAACAACATATTCAACAGATTCATGTATCGTCCGAAAAAGTTTAATGAACTGGAAAAGATCTTTACAGAAAACAATATCATTTTGGCAACTACAAATAGATACTCAGTAATAAAATTATTACATTATGAAATCCCACCAAGCAATAGATCTGGAATATACCAAATAAACTTTTCCTGAATACACTAATCTGTGACTGGTTTACTAAGACAGTAAAAATAATATTCTTTTCAGCAAATGTGTGTTGCAAATTGTGGTACACAACAGCACATCCAATTTTGATATCATTCACTGACAGTTCCCCAGTGCTGCAGACTAGTTGATTAGTTATGCATCTTTTGAGATGAGGGGTGATGGCTGTCAACGTGCTCCAAAGAGTTTTGGAGATGCTCGTTATGGATATTCAAATCATCAGAAAAATAAATAAATTAGTCCTTGAGATGAAACAGGTGAAACAGCTCAGGAATAAAGCTCTGATAACCCTGGGACTGCATCTGTTGACAGAGTATGCGACTCTGATTAGAAACAATGCCTTAAGCTAGGCAATTATAACGTGTGGAGGGGGGTGCACTACAGAAGGAGACTACTAAGGTAACAATTCAATTTAGTAGATCAACAATGAGATGTCTAATGCTGTAATGTTCAAAGATCACCTCTGGGACGCTGTAAACTATTGAGAAACGTATGTTCTGAAGCAAGCCAGACACTTGATGAGAGGTTGTTCACTCTGTACAGACAATCAAGCAATTAAAAACAGAGAGGGAGAGGGAGAGAGGGAGGAGGAGGGAGGGGGAGGTAGGGGAAGGAGGGAGGAGAGAGAGGGAGAGAGAGAGAGGGAGAGAGGGAGAGGGAGAGAGGGAGAGAGAGAGAGAGAGAGAGAGAGAGAGAGAGAGAGAGAGGAGAGAGAGAGAGAGAGAGAGAGAGAGAGAGAGAGAGAGAGA